>JAVXUP010003583.1:0-61586 GCA_033070095.1 Escallonia herrerae | reverse complement strand
GAAAAGAGGGCCAAAAACGGGCCAAGGGCCGGGCCATTTTTGAAAAATATTAGGCCTGGCCCTAGCCCAGGCCCTACAGGTTAGGGCCAGCACTATTCATGCTTAGGGCCGGGCCAGCCCGTGCTTATTTAGGGCCGGGCCGGCCCGCCGGCGGCCCGGCCCTTTTGACATCTCTAGGGGGCAGGGGTAGGGGTGCAACTTTGCCACGAACATTTTGAGGGTCCAAATACGGTCAACCATCCTCCAAAATTGGAAAAAATCATGTTAAAGTCTTGAGTCTTAACCTTGAATGTAATACCGATAGATATAATAACGAATACAACAATAAAATACGATAGACTCCTAATTGCCTGAAAATCTCCCATCTCAAAAAGTAAGTAAATAACTTTTTAGGGCACAAACTGTTTGCTTACCAATCCTCCCTTTAACAAATTTAGAAAAGGCTCTATACTAACCCCCTCTCCAAGAGTAGGCATTTCACATCAACTGATTTAACTGGAAGATTGATTACAACTGGTTTTACTGTAAAGATAAAGATACACCCCTTTTTGATAATCCGATCAAGCGGATGGTTTTATTTGCTATCACGAGAATCAGCCCATTGGCCTTTCTTGTGATGACCGTTGAGTACTTAAAGTTGAGCCTGCATTGCTCCCCATTTAGAAGCTTTGGAGTTGCCTTACTTGGTATCTGCCTTAAACAACAGCTTTTACTTGCTTCCTAAAAGTACCACTCGCCACCAATAGAGTCTCTCTCTACCTCTTTCGGAGATATCTGTAGTAGATATACTGCAATATGATCTATTAAGATTTTGTTAAGGTGTAATAAGAGCTTAACACTTGCCACAATCTTAGTCCTAACATAATGAGGTCGGATGCATAAAAGAGTAGTAAAAATGTGACAAACAGAAGTGGAGGCGTACAAAAGGATACAAATAAGTCGAGCCCCACACAGACTGCCGCATCTAGCAACCAAGGCATGTTGGCCTGGATTTTCTCCCATTCAGTGCTTCTTACAAGAATGCTACATCAACTCAATAAACTTCAGTCAGACGAGAGACGACATATACATATAGACACACATATATGTTTGTGAGAGACGCGTGTCTTAGAGAGAGATATACATATATGTGCGCGAGACGCGTGTCACCGAGAGAGAGAGAGAGAGAGAGAGAGAGAGAGAGAGAGACCTTCCTACATAAGTGACATTGGCAATGAGTGCAAAGACGAACATGAGCGGATTCAAGCCCTACACAATGTTCCAATTAAGTTTTTAAACTGTCAATTTGAACCAACCTAAAGTATGCGAAAAGTCATAAAATATAATATATGCAGGAGGGAAGTTAGACCATCACCTCAACACTCCCTCTTTTGATCTGGTTCAGCAAGTATAAAAACAAACTCAATCAGGGGCATGACATGCAATATTATAGATAACAAGAAAGGGCAAAAAGGAAACGACAAAATAATAATAATAATAATAATAATAATAATAATAAAGCGGAATTCTGGCAAAAATGCTTAAAAGGCCTACTTACATTTAAGCATATTTGCGGGATACGACCACCCATGTATATAGCAGCCATCAGCCACCCCAACCATTGGCCATATGCATTACGTTCAGTCCCATGTTCCTGCAACGTTTTAAGCAAAGCATACGTACGAGAAATTCAGAAGATGCCTCAAGTTAGATAAAGAGTGATACATAATATTGTGTAATCAACCATCATACCTGCAAGAGTTTCCTCCCACTTAGACCAATGAATACTGCCATTGAAGCCTTGGTTCGAGGTATGCTTGCCGATGTGGCTAGAAATGCTCCATATCCAGCCTGACATAGTTAAAGACTTCAAACCCGATTTGCACAAAAGGAACTAGGCACTCGTATCTAACTACGATAACGGTCCCCTGTATTGCTAAATCATGAGTAATGCTAGACACTCAAATATGTACCCCAAATTAAATGATGTGACAGTTGTGAGCCAAGTATTTTAAACACAGGCACCCATTGTTGTTGAGTGCAAGAACGAAAATGGACTACCTCATTTGGGAGTAGAAAATTGGTATGAAATTTTCAGGAGGGTAGCACAATTCCTGAATCATTGCAAATGGAAAAAAAATAGTTGTACTCAAATGTCCATAGTTCGGGTACGTGCCTATACTAGGAGATGGTGAAGCACGCATTACTCATGGTCCTCATAGAATGACACATACATCAATCTATGCTAATGTATACATTTGAACCATACAGTACTTAAATTACTGTGATAGTGATATTAAAAAGTCCCCGTTCAAAAGGCTGATATATATATGAAGAAGTCCGTGTCTTAAAACTATTGAAGTTTGAATAGTTCAGAAGTGGAGGAGAATGGAGAGACGCACCGATCGTGGGATAGGCTTCGGCGGGGTAACATATTTCTTGGACAAAATATGACCTGTAGCCTCATCCTCTGAGGATGAGTCGCTGTCAAGTATCATCGCTGAAGAGGGACCACTTCTAGTAGTCCACATATAAGACCGAACCGGCGGAGTCGCGCTGCCGGCCAAAGATCTTGCTGACCTGCAAAATTCTATCCTTTTTTCAGAGATTGAACTATCTTTTTTAACTACTTACACGACAGCTAGCAGAACGCTAAAGTAGCACTATTACACAAAAAAGCATGTGAGAAGGTGAATAGTGTAGAGGAAGAAGACATAATACGGACGTGTAGTAAAACTCCCTGCGGGTAACTGCTGTGACTGTGCTGCCTCCGGGTACTTGAATGCTTCTTGGTTCATCTTGCTTCTGTGGTTTCAGAGGCTCCTTAGCTTCTTCGATCTGACTCAAACATGAATTATTGTCAACCTTATATTGCAATCTCTTTTCAAATTTCCCACTCTTTCAACACCCTCTACCCAGAAAGAAAAAATGGAAAACAAGAAACATGAAGAAGTGTACCGCCTTAGTAGAATCAGCATGTTGAGACTTCCACAATCTGTCGATGTAGTCGTAGTAGACGCTCTGCAACACTAATACTACCGTACTTGTCGTGTAGAGCTGTTCAACATCAAATGAACTCATACATATGTGAAGCAAAAAGGATTTAATGCTCATAAACTCCTAAAATTTGCAGCCAGAAGCATATTAAACTTGATTCTTTTTTTCTCTCTAATTTCTCAATAGGTATTCTAAGCCGTGCAATTGAAAACTCTACACACAAATTTCGTGCCAATTTCGTGCCAATAGTTGCTACATGAACATTTTCTGTTACTAAAAACACTTAAGTGTCGCTAGTGACCAAATAATCCCACACCAAACTTCTTGAAGTTACGAAGAAAGGTTGAGTTTCGAAAGGATATGCGTTGGCCAGCGAATTTATTTGCTTAGTTTTTTTGCTAATTTAAATCGATATTATAGATACGACATAATGTGACGGACGGATAAAATTTAACGAGTTGAGAGAGATTCCAGGAATAAAATTTTGTATTCTCTCATTCCATGGTTGATTACACCACATGATCACTAACATGGTACCGATTTAATTTTTTTTTAATCAAGCCGAATGACCTACAAGTGGTACCGGTTAAAATTTTTTTTAATCAAGCCGAATGACCTACAAGTGTAAGACGTATATAATTTCAAAAAAGAATAAGAACAAGGTGCATGTGTGAAGACGGTGCAGAGACGTGGTATTACCAGAGCTGTGTAGTACTGCGTTGGCAGCTGCACCCACAACAAATTAAAAATGCATGAGAGAGAGAGAGAGAGAGAGAGAGAGAGAGCCAAAATTTTCGCTTCTTCAAGGCAAGAAGATAACAAGAGTACTCACTGTTGCAGGCTCGAGAAGGCAACCCACTAGATTGAAAATATCACTGCACCAAGCAAAGAAACAACCAAATTGTAACTTCTTACTTAAGACATGCACATATTGAAAATCTATAAGTTCCGGAAGAGAGAGAGAGAGAGAAATGACAAACCCAGCAATCCATGTGAGGAGAAACAAGAGGGAGACTCCATGGCTGGACTTGGTGCGAAAGTTGGTGATGATCTGAGGGATTTCAGCAACTCCCCAGCAGATGAGGCTAATGAGTCCAAAGCCAAAGGAGATTTCATCCCTCAGGTTGCATAAACAGTCTTTGAAATACTTGTCTACCCAACCCACGCATGGCTTTCTCTCCTTTAGACAATACGGAGCCCAGTTCTTCATCCCTCTCCTTTGGTAGTAGGTGCTTTGGTTGGTAAGGTTATGGTTCAAGGCTGGAAACATATAAACTTGGGAGCGAATCCTTATTACGAGGAAAATCTTCTAATAAACAGAGTATGGATAACATCCCCACATTCTTCCCTTTTTATACTTGGCAAGTTTGTGTGCACTCTCGACAGTGTGACGTCACGTTGCCATATCTGTTCATTATTCGAAATTATTTACATCCTTTCACTGAAAATCAGTATCTTTATTAGGATCCATTAAACTGAAAGAGATGCAGGTTAAGGACATAATAGGTGCAGATAGAATAAATTGCGGTTCTATTCTTAGTAAGAAAAGAAATGGAGCGGATCAAAACATATATAAACTCCCGTTGAAGCACAACGATACGGGAAAAAACCACTAAAAGCCGCTACTCCTAAGAAATCCCTTTAGTTTTCATGAATTTTTAAATTGTTGTAAGAATCTTCAAAAAAATGTGCTACAAGATTTTGGCGATGGAATGTCAAAAGTTAGCTTAGATGAGCTAACTTTTTATAAAGATATATAGAAAACAGCTCATTTAATTTAAGCTCGGTTAATATTTGTCGAATGCGAATAAAGTTCGATTAACTCCATCAAAATAAACTCCTCTAGCCGTAACAAAATTGTCCAATACTCCAAGCTATATATATGTATTGCAGAGTTAGATGCAGAATATTTTCATAAGCAGGACCTTGGTGTAGTTCAACTAGGGAAAACTTATTAACAGTACACCATCACTCTACTATGAAGTTATGAACCAGGTGCACAATGAGGACTACGTTCACATTTAAAGGTTTCCGATCTTGTACTTCCTGGGTTACGTTTTGTTCGCATTACCCAGTTTGAATAGGGCCCTAATTTTCGTCCAAGTTCATGTTACAAACAATAAGATGATCAACACCGGGTTGCGGTATTGTAGGTGCTCATAAACTGTGGCATGCGTTTCCAAAGCATAAAAACATAAATACCTGCAGGTTGAGTACATACTTTGGTGAAAAATGACTGGTCTTGTTGTACCTAAAAAGATCGAAGGAGAAACAACGAGACTTATTCGACCATGCAACTTAGAGTATGTTTGGAATTGGTTATGTAAAGATTATATTTAATTAAATTTAAACTAAATCATGTCATTCGGTATGTAAAGAAGATACAAAACTAGTTACATCAACTTTTAAGCTAAATCACAATTTAAAGAAACAAAAATTATGGATTAATTACTTTTTTAGTAATCAAGTTTTACACAATAAAGTACCAAAATATTTCTATTAATTACAGAATTCTTTAGCATTATAGAATCTCCCAATCTCTTGGCGAATAGCGCCCTTAACCATTTCTTTGCCTGTAACCCCAATAGCATTCAAGTAATGCTGATCGGCTATTAACAGTTGAAACATCAAACTCTTGGTCATTTTAGTATTATCCAAACATCAATTCATAGATTAAAATTAATTTTGTTAAAATAACTTAAAGCTGATTTTGAGAAAGAATTATTATTATTATTAGTATATCTAAACATGACAATTAAAAGTTGAGCTCCATTTCTCTTATTCTATTTCAATCGCAAAAGAATATTACTTTTACTTTTTGGAACTGAACAAGTACTAAAAGATATGCTACAAGTTGGTAGCGGCGACACGAAGCAGCAAGTGGAGGATCGGAGGAAGACGGTGGGCGTCAGTGTCCAAATTCGCTTCCCAGTTTCTTCATGTCTATCCCCACATAATCATTATTATCCTGCCACTACACACAGTCGCTTCCATTTGTAATTAATTACTGCTCTACCTCTCCTCCTGCTTCCATGTGGCCTCCCGCTCTCTTCATTCCGCCTGCTTTCCTTTTATCTAACTTGAACCAACTTTTCTCGTTACTTTTTCTGATTTTTGAATTAGCAATTTGCACGGATTTGGATTGAAGAAGTAAATTTCAGTTGAATTTTTGCGGATAAGAATGTCATCTGTTGCACTTGCTTAAAAATATTTTTTAACAGATAAAAGTGCAGTAATTCACAGAAAAAAACAAGGCCACAGAGAGGAAAATAACCTGGACGCAGTGATTAGAGTAGCCAGACAATTAGATAAACAAAGAGGTGATACCACTCGCCGAGCAGGCAGGCACTCTCTCACATCCTTAAAGGCATAGAAGAAAAAAAAAGAATAAACGACGAAAGGCGGGGACGGTGTGCTGCATGCAGCAGGGCAGTAAGAGAGAGAGAGAGGGGGCAAATGCGTCAGGTACACTTGTCGTCGACGGTTGCAGTTGCATGTCCGTAGAGAGGTGAAGGAAGGAAGTGATGACAACATATTTGGAAACCCTATTCCACTCCACTCTGTCCACTTCTCCATTATTGCCTCGTCTTTCCATGTTATCTCGGGAACCCAATACTGCTCTTTTTATTTAATTTTATATAACCTATATCTATATTTATACTGTATGTAAAAAAAAAAAACAAAATTTGGTTCGGTGTAGTACTTTTTTAGTATTATATAATTATCTATTTAGAATTGTGATAAATAATATTATATATATTTAAAATTTACAAAATAAAAATTTTAATAGTAAATAATTATTACTATTTTTTTATAATATACAATTCATTTATCGAATGTACCTTATACATTATGATACTTAAATTTTTAACAAAATTTTATATTATTAACTTCAATTTTGCACACGCATTGCGTGTGGCACGACGACTAGTAATAATATAACATATACTCGATCACTTTTATTTTGTATGCAAATTAATAATTTAAGTTATATATTGTGTGTTTTTTCATTTTAAACTTTAGAGAGGGAGAAAGAGAGTGGATCAGAAGAAAAAAATTGGTTGATAGAGTATTAAATGTGAAAAGAGAAATAAAATAAAAAGGTGTAAAGTAGTGGGTTAAGAAAGAAAAAATGAATTGATAGAGATTTAAATGAAGAGAGAGAGAGAGAGATAGAATAAAAAAATGATAAATATGTAAAAAGACCTACATAATCTTTTTAAATTTTGAAGTGATTATTTTTGTGAGACGACCCAAAAAAGAAATATAGTCAAATTTTAAAGGACGGAAGGAGTATTACAATACCATTACTCCCTCAGTTCCACATCATTTAATCAAATTTTTTTAGACCGTTCTACAAAAATTACTCATTTTTAATTAAAAAAATTGTAAATATTTTTATATAGTTACCCATTTTAAACTTTTTTTTATTTTTTTTCTTTCAATATTTAAATCTTCATCAACTAATTTTTTCTTTCTTTCCTGACTTACTTTCTTACACTTTATTATTCATTTTTCGGTTCACATTTACAACTTCACTAACTCATTTTCTCTTTCCTACTGACTCTCTTTCCATCCACTTTCTAAAGGATAAACCGAAAAATACACAATATATCACTTAAATCCTTAATCTCCGCGTAAAAAATAATTGTTCAAATTACGTGAAACGAAGAAAAAATCTCTATTTGATAGGGCTTCTTCCTACACCCATAAATTACATTAGACCCAAAAATGATACATTGGAAGAATTCGCCGGGTCTTCCAATATCAATAGGTTGATCGTTTCGACCCGTATCTTCTAAAAGGAACAAAAGGTCTCTAAGAGTTGTTCTCTAAATACGAAAGATAGTACTTAAGTTCTCCCAATAACTAGAAAGTATTTGTTAACGTAAATAGAGGGAGAGAGCATGCGTACATGGTCCGGGAACAGACCGAAAAGAAACGAGACTATAATTAAAAAGATTGCAACATTGGAGATGTCGGTAAATCATCATGTTATAAAGTAACTTCACGAGGTTCCCAAATCATCAACTTAATTAAAGTGAGCAACTATTTGTTTGTTTTAATTAGCCTAAGGTGGCAAAGTTAGCCAATTAACCCCCTTCAATCCAAAATATTTGGTTCTCTAATAAACAAGGTCTCCACTTTTCTAAATCTATGGGGGAAGCAAGTGTGGCGTCGCAACTCTCGCTAGAACACCCTTCACAAAAGGAGGGGGAAAAAAAACTTAAAAATGGCATCCGAAAAGACCTTATGATTGTGTGTAATAAATAGCAAACATCCTACTTGAAGGGCTGATCTGGAATCTGAAACTACATGATAAAGTCTGGTTATCTCCTTTTCCTCCACTACAACGTAAGGATGAAAGCAATATGATTTTCAGATAACAAGCTAGCAAAAGCATACCATGAGCGTGGGTGCATACTGGTTGAACATCGAAATCAATCTCAGTTAGGGGTGCTACTAGTCACTCAAAAGTCTAGCCACAAAAGACTGCAAACTGTTTTCTCCTTAACAACCAACATCACTACAGCTATTACTTGCTATAGCGACAAATTCAAAATTTATCGCTAGAAGCCTATTAGGTTCCAACCATTATTTTTCTGACCCCGGTATCACTTACCAAATTCCTCTCTTATACAGACACAGGAAAGTGCTCAAGGCCCAGAAATCACTTAACTGAATTCCTGTTAAAAGAACACGGGGAAAAACTCAAAAACTTTCGAATGAAACGTTTCCATTAAACTACCAAACCCTTGGGTGCTCAGATTATGTTGCATCACCTGAGGTTGATGGATAAGCGGTTTATCTATACAGTCAATGACGCTCTGCAATCCGGACCTATAACTGGGATAAAGCAACCTCAGTCCCAATTCTCTCTTCATGCGAGCATTAGAGACTCGCTTCTCACCCCTTAGGGTTCCCTCTGATAACGATGATTCTTCTATATCAGGGGTTGTAGATTGTTTCACCTGGCCAGGCCATTTCTTCTCAACCAAATTCTGAGCAAATTTAAATACTTCAATTCGTGAGGCAGGGTCATCATCAACGATGTTGTAGATTTTCCTGATAGCAAAACCCAAAGCAGTAAGAACTAGGAATGCTGGGACAAAATTAGTTTCATTAATTTAGGACCAATAGAAAATCTTATTCAAGGGGACGAAACGAATGGATAGGGTCTAAATGGCACTTTATCGCTCGGAATTACATCAGATTATGAAGCAATCAACAAAGCATGTATAATGACAAATATATTCTACTTCTTTGACCTGTACTAGTGGCATGTCTTTCAATCCTATAGTACATCCATCCATTTGCCTAATAGACTATACAACACCTAAGTTGTGTGCTTAATAAAGATTATACATTTTCCCTCAAGCATGATAGTCTTTCAAACTAGTTTTGTCGAACTAGATATCCCCATATAACATGTAGTTTGATGCAAGTGAAGTGATTTGCGAAACAAGTCGAGGAGGTGCACAAAGATCTAAGTAGCATGGACGCGGACACCGCGTCTGACACTGATACCGACCAAGACATTGGACACAATAATTTTCAAAAAAACAGATTTTGGACACCGCAGGACACTCTGAATTTTTTAACAAGGATGAGAAAGAAAGAAAGTAACAAGAAAGAAGGTCGGTAGCAAAAAAACATCTGAATGTCTCAATAGTACGAAAATTAAAATCTCAAAAGTAACAAGAGAGAAGGAAAAAAGCATGAGACCAAAGGATCAAGGAGAGGTCTTATATAACCAGATGTGACTATAAATGATATCAGATATTTTGAGGCATCTTCATCTGGACTGGTAAGCTTGGGTGCTTTCGGTAACAAAGCGAAAGAAAATAGAACGAGAAAGTTTTTGGGTCGATCTGCTTAGAGTTTGGCTTAAAAGTTCATTTCGAAAAAAGTCCCAGATTTGTCATTTACTACAAACTAACTCTGAATAGATTTGAAATATTGTATTTTGGCCGCATGCGCATACACTTCTTCAGAAGGTGTCCGATACGGTGTCCATGTAATTAAAAAATAAATTAATAAATCCGAACACCGGTGAGAGGTGTCAGACATGTGTCCGGAGGTATCGGTAGGTATTAGACACCATACCTGGACCTATATGAGGTGTCTGTGCTTCCTAGACAAAGACTAAGCAAAATATGTGTATCTTGAGCCCCCCTCCAGAAACAATACTTCATAAATAAATCCCCTCATTTCAAATCCAAAGATATCTATATATGAATAAAGTCTTAAAGTAACTTCAGATTTGAAACCATCCCCCCCCCCCAAAAAAAAAAAAAAAAAGACAGCACAAAACCCCCACACCACACGCCAGACTGCGTGTGTATGGGGGAATCCAGAGTGGCTTCCACAGTTTAATATAAAATCTCTCATGCTGGAAAAAAGAAAAGGTGCACACAAGAGCTTAAAACTTATCACACAGCATACCCCGGGGATGGCTTGTGAAAAGTGGCATGGAGCGCCCCACAAATGTCGGCAACATGAACTCGAGATGTATATTGCTTGGATGACCTCAATATCTGGAACTTTGACAGAGCCTCTTGCTTAATAATGGTTTCAATGGCACTGTAATGCAACATAGTAAGCTAAAAGTCAATCTAATGTAAGCTTTCCACAAAAGTAGAATCCCATCCGAGCTGTAGGACAGCAGGCACAGTCATAAGACTAACATGAGCATGGATAGGGGAACAAGACAGGGATATAACATGGCATATCAGAGGTTTCTCTATCTTTTGCGGCTTCTTAGTAAGAACCACCATGCAAATTGCTCTATATACAAACACAAAATAGAAGAGTACATTCATTCTTATATACTACTTCCTCCGTCCCTAAAAAACAGATTATATTTCCTTTTTGAGCCGTCCCACAAAAATTGATCACTTCCAAATTAGGAAAGATTCTGTAGGTATTTTTACATATTTACCCTTTTATACTTTTTATTTTATTTCTCTCACCACATTTAATTCCTATGAAGCATCGATGCGACACTTAGGGTGAAGCACCGGCACCGGATACGCGTCTGGTGCGGCACCAGTGCGTGTCTACCATTTTTTTTTATTTTTTTAATTTCTTAAATCTCAGGTGCGGATCGGCTCAAATCTGTCACCACCGGCGACCATCGGGAGCTTCGGCGACCACCAACAACCATCGAGAACTCCGGCAGAAATCTAAGAGGAGACACTGGAGAGAAGAAGAAGAAGAAGGAGAAGGGGACTTATCGACGACCCACTGCGGCGTGCGTCGTGCGCCGAGTTCCGGCGACCCATTGCAGCGTGCGCCTGCTTCCAGAGGAGGAGGAGGAGAAGAAGTCGATGTTTTGTGAGATGTGTCGATGTCCTTATCTTCTGACTGACTTTTTGACATTAGTTTTGTTATATTATTTAAGGACCCCAATTGTTAAGTTATTACATAAACCAATCCCAGGATTTTAAAGAAATAGAAGTGATACCACATAAAAACTTTATTATGTTCAGTTCTACAATTTTAGTATTTATAAAACAACCCATTAAACTTAAACAAATTCTTACTAATTTGGTTGAAAGCTTTAAAATTTACATAAAAACCCATTAAACTTAAAAACTCACCACTAGTTGGAATATTAATATCTTTTCACATATATCAAACACATATATTATGATTATTAAGATTTAAATTGTTTAAAAATTATATACTAAGTATAAATAATTAAAAAATTATTTATAAAATATGCCGTATCCCCGCCCCACCCGTATCCTAAAATTTTTAAAAATACCGTATCCGCGTATCCATATCCGCATCCGCATCCGCACTAGTGTCTGTGCTTCTTAGTTTAATTCTCTACCAACTCATTTTCTCTCTCCTGGCCGACTACTTTACACTTTTTTATTCTATTTCTCTCTCCACATTTAACACTTTTTTATTCTATTTCTCTCTCCACATTTAACACTCTACAAACCAATTTTCTCTCTCATGGCGTAGTCTCTTCCCCCTCTCTCTAAAGGGTAAAATGGGAAAGACACACAATATATAACCTAAATCCTTAATATACGTGCAAAGTTAAATGGATTACTCTTTTAGGGACGGAGGGAGTAATTCAAACCTTCTGCCAGGGCCGTAGATACCTCCAAGGCGAAATATTTGTGCTGCGAGTCCAAGATCACGACCAAAATTCAACCATCCCTCTTCGGCAGCTAATCTTGCTTTAGCCACATTGCTCATAGGGTTTATTAAATAACTGATACAGGATACCAAACTTACTAGTCATATTATAGAGATGCCAAATGATCACATACCAATTGAAGGTACATGCTTAAGAAAGATACACTTACTCTTCATCCACCCATGCACCACCACAATCTCCATACACACCTACACATCACAAAGAACGATTATGAAGATAAAATGGATCATCCTGACGACAACATTCATAATAAATTAGAATTCTTTTAAGAGTTTTTTTAATGTTTCAAGCGGATTGAAATAATTGTAATTTCATAAAAAAAGGCCGCAATTTGGTCAGCATGTCCAATAACTTTAGTGCTAAACAGCCCCCGCCCCGCCCCAGGTTAGATTCAACTTCGGCTTAGCATATATTTTATTCAATTACTTGGTGAAACATCGATCCACCTTTATGCTTGTGCACGATGCTTAGCTATTGGAAGGAGGCACGAAGAAGGCAATCCCAGGGTGAGCAAGAATCTCAAACCTCCTTTTATTTGGCTACTAAGAAAGTATTCTTCACTCTAAAGTCAATGAAAAAAAGGCAATTTTGAGGCTTTAAAAGAAAGAAAGGAAGATGTGTTCCCTTTTCCTCTCCAAACACTCTAACAGCCATAAAAAATGGTAGGCCTGGATTGGACATTCTACTTTAGTCTTCGTGACGAGTTAAAAAGAAACTATCACCTTGAAACATATAGAAATGCAAGAGCAGAAATGGTGCAATTCTACCAACAAATATCTATCCTTTTGAGCTGTCCTCTTTTCTCCATTTATGCAGTTGATAAGCTTTAAAGTCATGAAACTCTATTGTTAATGCCCCTTAGATGCCATCAATTTACACCACAAAAGAAATAACAGCAATAAGTACCTTAGAAACAAAGATTAATGTGGTTTAGTTGAACTTTAGATCTATGTGGATTAGTTGAATTGTACTTTTACTTGGATATAAAGATGATAAACAGCTAGACAGGTGAACAAGTAAAAGAAATATATTAATTATCTAACAAGAAAAGTTTCAATGATAAACAGATCAACTGTGGCATTGGAAACTTCTAAGTAACTAACTACTCCTGCACAAGTCAATCAAGTGAAATGCCATGGGCTAGTGGTAATTTGTGGAGCATACATGACAGTTCAAAATCCCACTTATCATGAAGAAAGAGACCAAGTGAACATAGAGTGAAGTTGAAGTGTTTAACCATGTAGCAAGCCAATAAGTGTGTATTAAAGGGTTTTGTTGGCATGCATCTCATTCTTGTATTCATGTGTGCTTGCATGCAATGCGATATGAGCAGTCATAGCCTCATAGGAAAGACATACTAGTTGATGACAAATAAGAGAGCCACTGAAGGTTTTCATCATCTAGTGTACTTTTCAGAAGGTTTACATGTTGAAGCATCTGCAGGGCACATAAAGAAAAATTAGTGGTAAGAAATGTCATTATAGTAATGAATTTAGACAACTGAACCTTTAACTATACCGGGTCGCCTTTACCAACAACAGGGGGGATTGAGATAAGGAGGTGTGTATGATAATTCAGGCTATTTAAAACTTCGAGTCTGAAAAGTAGAGCACACAAGAGGTGAGTCTAGCAGGAGAATAAGGAGTTAACCCCAAAAGAAGTTTTTAAGTCTTCTTATCAGTTATCAGTTATGAGCTTAACAGCACTTTTCGTTCCTAGACTTGACAAAGCCTTTATCCAACAGTTAAAGAGTCAGCTACATGAATCCTTCTCTTCCACTCTCTCGTTCCCGTAAAATGTTCCTAGCAATCAAACTCCTCTTTCACCTCATTTTTTACTCTATCCAGTGCTGTTCTTAGTCCGCCAATATTCCAAATCATGCAGCATAGTTGGCCTCACCCCGTCCTAGAAAATCCTTCTTTTAACTTGATAGGGATATTGTGATCATCAAATACTCGTAAGTCGTAAGAGCTTCTCTACTATAGCCAACCGCTCTTCTGTAATGCTTACACACAGAAAAATATCTGTGTTAGGTGCCTCTTGCCCATCCTTATTTACTCCATCGGTCAATCCTTTTCCTCCTTTTATTACGGATGCACTTCTTTTATGTTGTCCTAGTCCTACTTAACCAAAGCCCCTGGAATCTGAAACCCTCCTTTCTATGCCTAACTTTGCACTAAAACTTTATTCTACTCCCATCAATCGTGACTACGCCTTAAGTAAACCATATATACCATGGGACCTCATCCTCAATATTGTTAGTAAGCTCGCAAATAAATGGCTTAAACTTGTACATGTAAACTCATATATAACTGAAAGTTCATAGCTAGTACGCACCTATAGTTTCTCACACATCATGCCTAGCAGATTTACCACGAAAGCTATCTACTTGATTAGGTGTTAATGAGGCGATAAAGCAGGGAAAAAAAATTCGTTGATTTTTATACAAGTTTTCAAGACAAGGACATGACAGGGTGCTAAACATAATTATTGCGGGCTCGCAGAAAAGAACAAAGAGTCTTCTAAGTGTCTTAATGCAGGGATGTTGGAAATGACATAAAGCTTAAACTCCCATAATCCTTATCCCCAAAAGAAGCTTAATCTCCTATAGTTAGTGCAACTTTAAATATGTTCTTCACTTCGATAGATATTCAACACTGTCTTATTCCAACGCTCATCACGGACCTTCTTTGCTCTTAAAATACTGTTGAACAACTAAATCAACCATCAATGCCCACATCCCCAAACATCTCCAAATGTCTAGACCATTGTTGTTAGGTTCTCCGTAATTTTCTTTATTTCTCTATATAAGAACTTGCCACATTAACATCTAGTTCTTCCATCTCTCTTGAACTTAGTTGTAGGATTCTTCAATCTAGTCACGCTCCCAGCCGGAACCTTGCTCCCGAATCTTGCACCCGCTCCCACCCCAAAACCACTATACTAGTGACCTCATGCTCCAGAACCTTGCACGCACTCCCGCTCATACCTGCGCTCTGTGCAACTGAGCTCTTGAACCTCATCTCACTAACCTAATGGTCTGTTATTCTCATCCACTATGCACTTCATTTAATTCAAGTCTCTGCAGTTCCTTTGCCCTTGACTTGTGCAGATTGTTAACCCCCTTTTAACCCTTTTACACATCAAACCTTTAGCATAATCCTTCTATAACCTAAACTCAAACTTCCCATGTCACCTTCTTTACTTCCTTTCTGGCCAACTCACATAATCCTTTACACGTGCAACCCTTTACAACATTCCCTTAAAACCTAATTGCATTAATAAATCTATACTTCCTCTTTACCAGCAAGTTTCTGTACGGAAGTGTGTAGCTCCTCCAGATTAACAAAGGGCCCCATACTCCAGATACAATCAAGCATCTCCTTCCACAAACATTCTGCATTAAATATAGGCTCGTTAGTCCCATTCAAGTTCCACCATCTAGTACGCAAAAACCTTCTACCTTTATCATCCCTCTTGACATGTATACCCGATTACCATACTACATACACCATAGCTAGATTACAATCTTTAGATAAAGCTCAAGTGCTCTGCCCAAGCGAGAAATAATCCCAGCTGAGTAAAATGTGGGCCACGACTAAAGGTAATCAAGTTGATTTGTTACCACGGCTAAGAAAACAATTCGCAAACACAGAATAAGTTCAAGCTTGGAATTTACATCCAATCGAACGGTTTATGGTCCCACTCGCCTAATCCATAAGATATTGTTGATCAAGTTACATCAACCTACGAAGGGACTAATACACCACACAAAGAAAACTCACTGCGGCTCATTAGCATCGAAAACGTAGGCATTGAATCCCTTCTCCTCGAGTTTCTTCTTCTTGGCAATGCTGGTGCAAGTACCAGATACAGCCCTAATACACATACACGCGTCATGGGTCAAAAGTCATTATTACCAGCAAACAGTAAAAGAACTTTAGCGAAGAGCAATCCCCCCCAGTTGAAAAGAAAAAAGAGGTAGAAGAAATTACCAGCCTTGGTTCTTTAGTTGTTCAGCAAAGAACTGGCCGACGAAACCCATGCCGAGTATGAACATCCGGTTCGGAGATTCCGGGGTTACTGCGTCGGCGCTGTGACGTAAGCAATTGGGTGGGTAGCAATATGACGGTGCTCTTTGATATGTGAAAGAAGTAGGAAATTCGCCGGACTGGGGAGGTATTGCCGGGAGGCGACCCGACACAGGACAGAGATCCATCTCCGGTTCGAGTAACTACCCGCTTCTGTTTTTCGAATCTGCTCGTTCAGTCGAAGGATCGAAGAAGGCGGCTTTGCCTTTGGGCTTTAGCTATTAGCCCAAATTTTGGGCCCAAATCAATGCCCAACGAAACAAAAGCTTTAACTATTAGCCCAAAATTTGGGCCCAAATCCAAGCCCAATGAAACACGACCCCAATTTTTAACGCTAATAAAGAGTTTTTTTTTTTTTGTTTTTAATTTAATTAGAAGAATTGCGTTGATAGTAAAAGTTATGCAGACGTATAATAGATTATAGATAATATTATAATATAAGCGAAGAAGAAAAATATGACAATCACCATCTCTTATGACAGACCTATCATGGATGGTGGGTATTTTCATTAGTTGTGCATGCTACAGTGACAAGAGAAATGACTTTTATAACAAGTCTTCATGCTTCTATAACAAAGTGCAGTCATAGAACTCCATACTAGCAACTATACATAAAAAAACTTGAACGAGGGTAAAGATATACACTGCTATCATGACTAACACTCAGTTGTAAATACAAGAAATTTGAGTCAATGTAGATCATAACATGTATAAAGTTTAGAGAGTAAGTTCATGCACAAGCCATGGGAAGCAGGATAGATTGTGTTGAGTAGTCACTGGTTGCCCATTCTTTTACTTATTAATAAAGGGCTAATGTGATGGTCATTTTGATCTAAGTATTAATCAAATAGCCACTTGCTTACCTCTTGCGTCAAGCTAACATGCCACTCAAATACAAGTAACTTGAGGATTAATACATGTAGAATAATAAAGGAAAATTGGAAGGGCAGCCAATGTCTTACTTGAGTTGTATCGGATGTCCAGAGTGGTTGGACAAATCGGACAAAATTCTAACTAATTCAGAAGTTTTTAATATGATGTGATTGATTTTGTCTTCAGAAAAAAAAAGAAAAAAAACATCTTTCATAGACCTCTTTCAAATATATATTGAAATTGACCTCGTTCATTTGAACTTTTAAATGTGTGAAAACTTGTATTTAAACAACAAACGAGTCTATAAAAGTTTGAAATATTTTGGACAAAAACTTAACGAGTTAGTAAGAGAAGCATTACCTATATCAGATTCTTTCTCACTTTTCTTTCCCCGTTAGTTTCCTTGCAACACTTCCCTTTTTAGGCAAATAACCTTGATTCCAGACCCACCTTTCACGTGCACACACAATTTCCCTCTATACCAACTACCCATACCTGTCTAGACTTTTCATAGCTTATTATTCTCTTCCCATGGATGACCACTTCTTGCTTGCCTTTACTGCTGTCTGCTTGAATCTAATGGCCGACCCCTTCCACTTTGATGGGAACCTTCTCACGGCGGGGCACTTAGATTTACGCATGACTATGCTCCCACTCAACCCCACCCCCTTGTCCACAAAGAGAAGAGTTGGCAAAGATAAAGTCTTGATAGGTAAGTTCCTTGATTATCAAATCTTTTCTCAGAGAAAAATTCAAAGCAGGGTCAACGAGTGTTGGCTCTTGCAAGGTCCTGTCTGCGTCCAAAACTTCCCACCTTTTTTCTCTTTACATTCACAACCTCGGCTGGAGTTTTAACGGGCCTTGAAATTTCTTTGGCGCACTTTTCCATCTTCAACCTTGGTTTTCACTTGTCATTTGTTTCTCTGTCAAATTCCCACTCATTGACCTTTGGAAGCAAGTCAACAATGTGTCGAGTGACTTTTACATTCACTCCCTCGCCGAAATGATTGGCGAGGCGGCTGGCACACTCTTTGAAATTGACTGGCCTGTGACTGGTCTAAAAGGAGAGCCACAAATACTAATTACTTTTGCATCAAGGTAAGGGTTTGTATCAATCTTTCACTTCTTCCAACAGTCTTCCTCTCACTCCTTGACGGAATGGGCTGGGTAGGCTTCGGTGTAGCTACAAACGGATCTTCAAAACTTGTTATCGCTGCTGTGGAAGTATTGGGCACGAAAATACTACATGCCATGTTGAGTTAACAACGGTGGTGGAATTGTTGTCTCACCGAATTTTATTGCTTTACCGAGGCTGAATTTATATCCTACCAACCTATGTTTGCTCACCCACTTTGAGCCTTTCTCAATTCCTATTGGAACCGCTTGTCTTGCATTTCAATCTACATGGATTATGCAGGACCATATCTCAACCATTTCTATGAAGCTTTCTCCAATGCACTTTCGGCGGTCTTTTGCACTGCCACTGATTCCTCATATTCTGATGCCGAAAGAGGGGATGTCAATGTTTCGGACAAACTCAGCTCTGTAGCAGGCTCTCTTACTGAACCTATTGATGACGATGAATATGAATGTTTAGGTTGAGATCTCTATTCTACCAGGTTGCTAATATACCTGAGATGGCTATCGAAAATGCGATGGAAATTAAAAATGCTATGGAAATTGTCATGGAAGGTTTGGGCCAACTTGAGATAGACGAAGTTGATGAGTTAGAGGTGGTTGTTGCGCCGGAAGAGGCTCTGTCGAACACGGTTTTTTCCGATGAACGTGAAGAGCAGAGTATTATAGGCTACTCAGATGTGGAGCAATTGATGACAAGTTTGGATTCTGATGCCATCCCGACGTTGGACTCACTGCCAGTAACAATCAAGACAACCCCCATCCCACACGCCGACATAATCATTACAAAGGGATCGTGATATCGGGGGGACAAATCAACCTTTATCTCTTTATAACCCACTTGCACCACGCAACCTTCCTTTGGCTGCCAGGTCTCTGGTTAACTATCCACCTTCCCTGCCTTCAATTGAGTTCGAGATCTCCTTAATCCTATTTCTCTATAAAATATCTCAAGCGTTTTCCCTTATTGGACCCCATCTTTCCATGGCTGGAAACTTAACCGAAAACTAATCAAAGTCTGGGTCTGCCACCAACAACACCTGAAGCTCCCACGTGGATCACAACCCTTGGGGCCTGGCCCAAAATTTACTCTTTTTGTTATAAACTTAAACAACATCCTGTTGGGCCTTTCTGAATTTGGACGTCAACTACTCATGGGCCAAAGTAATAAACAAAGTGCACCGAATGCCCTAATCTCTCCTGGGTCACCCACAGACCTTCCACCTCTGTCTTGTGTGTTTGAAGAGGGTTTTTCTTTTATCTCTGCGTCCAATATGCATGATCCTGTGGCTGATTTGAACATGTTCACTGATATAAACATACCAGTATAGCAACAGGCCTAGCTGCCGGCTACTCTTCAACATCACTTGCGGCATCACTGACCGATGACAACCGTGATCTGCCGGCACGACGACTTACTTTTCCCATGAGTGACAAATATGCACATTGATCTGGATAAATTTTGCCTGGACCTTACATTTGCAATTTACTCACCTTTTAAAGTCAAGATAGCTTCTTGTGCAGATGATCTTCCCTTCAAGGAACCTTTAGCTATCATGCTTCTACGCGATATTCTTATTGCATATGTAACCCTAAATACGGGGACCTATTTTTATGCCCCACATTATGAATCGAAAGATGAGAGCGTCGTGGAGGATAATATATCATCTTGCTGGAGACTCAACCGACTTTATTGGCACTTCTCAATGACCCTGAACATATTGAAGCGCCACAACCCAACATCAACAACAATAACAATCGCATCTTTATTACTGCTGAGCTCTCTGATGCCGATCACCGCGGGAAAAAAAAACTCGTGTAGCTGCCTCTGAGTCATCCTCTCCTCCACCAGGTTCCTCTTCTGTTCCTTACATGACAACAGCTGATAGGCCTACATGTGATTTTGCATGTTCCTTTTTGCTGCTTGTGAATCTCTATCTATGTTTGTTTACTACAAAGAAGTATGTATTTTCTAAAATAATTACGGGATAGAAAATTTTGCACCACATTGGAAACGTGTCAAATATGTTGTACTGTAACAGCATGTCATAACATGCCACCGGTTTTAGTAGTAAATCCCTGTTCCTTTGGACCGGCCACGAAGCTTCGTATCATCAGGGCTTGTCATCGTGGCTAAAAAGGACGTATGAATCTATCTGGATGACCTATCATGCATGCCTTTTGCGGTCATATTAACTGTGAGTTGGTCGATTGTTTGCACATGGATCTGATGAATGTTTGTCCATGTTGTGTACAAAGTAGAAACTGTTTTTTGCGAGACAATCCTTTCAGGCCTCGATCTGAGGCATTTTCGAGCTGGTTTTTTGTTGTTGTACAGTAACAACCCCTTCATCAACAATGATACAATTCTATTGGAATTATCGTGGACTTGGTGGTCACACCTTATCAGTTTGTGCAGCAGTCAAGTTGACCCGACTCTATAAGCCATTGTGCATTTTTCTCCAAGAAACTAAAACCAAAGTTATTTTGGTTTCACAAAAATTTCTGAAATTAGGTTTGACCTCTTCTATCGAGGTTGGCCCTAGTGGTGATTTTGGTACTAAAGGTGGCCCGTGGGTTGATTGGACGGAAGAACTTACTGGTTCAGTCCTGCGCCAAGGCAAGAATTGTATTTTCGTGTTTTTTCAGTTGGGTAGTGTAGAGTCTTGGGTCTCAGGTTTTATCTATGGTCACCCCAATCTAGCCAAAAGCAAGGCGACCTGAGAACTTATATCCGATGTTCTCATGACCTATAGGTGATTTCAACCAAGTATTACTGCCGATAGACAAAATTGAACCTAATTCTCTCTATAAACTTGGCCATGGGTTCTTAGCTGACTTCCTACAACTAAATCAATTGATCGCTCTCAAGTGGGTGGGACCCGCTTTTACTTGGACCAACAATCGATCTGGCTTGCACTTATGAGTGTATTGACCGAGGATTTGCGGATCTAGCTTGGATCACCATGTTCCCCATGGCTACAATCACCAACCTGCAAATTCAATCGTCTGATCATGCCCACATCCTACTTGATATAAACACGGTTCTTTTCTCGAGCTATCGCGCTAAACGCTTCAAAGCTATGTGGCTTAAGTACCCTATGGGCAAACTGGTCATCTTTAAAGCTGGGCAAAATCCGGTCCATGGATCTCCTTTATTTTGGCCGTTTGGAATAAAGATTGCTTTGGTTAGCTGGAAACCCAAATCAAAGATACCATGGCCACGCTATATCATTTCCAATCACGTCTTCTTAATTTTGGAATCACAACACTTGGAAAATAGGCTTAACAAAGGCTAGACTGACTAATGAATTTTGAGAAGATCTTTTGGGCACAGAAAGCTAATCTAAAATAGCTGCAACTCGGGGACCACAATAACAATTTTTTTCATATATCAACCCTTATCTGTTAAAATTGGAATTGCATTTCTGTCATTTCTAATGAGCATAATGTTACCAATATTTCCTAACCTGCCATTGTCTAATGCTTTCTTAACCATTTCAAAAAAAAAAAAATTGAACCTCTAATAGGTACATTGGATTTGAATGCATAGGGGTCTGTAAGTAATGGCATTCCACGACATTTGTCTAAAACCCAGAGGACTTTTCTTGATCTGCCCTTTACAGCCAAGGAAATTCGCTTAGCCCTTTTTCAAATAAATCCCCTCAAACCCCCAGGACAGGATGACATTCCCGCTATAGTCTACCAATAATATTGGGAATTTATGGAAAGACTCGTCACTGCAGCCGTTCTATCTTTTCTACAATCAGGTCACATGCTCAGCATAACTAATAAAACCTTTATTGTGCTTACCCCTAAATGCAAAGACCCGAGAACCCCTAGTGATTTCCAACCCATAAGCCTTTGCAACACCATTTATAATAGTATATCTAAGACCCTGTCCAATCGGTTAAAGGGTGTTCTCAATGACCTCATATTCCCTTACCAGAATGCTTTTATTGCTAATCGACACATCGTGGACAACATCCTCACTGCCCAAGATCTCACTAGGCAAAAATGGACATCAATAAAGCCTATGAGACAGTATGCTTTGGAAGTTTTTGGAGGCTGTCCTTAGAGAGAAATTTTCCCCCATGCCTCACCAAACTCATCATGTGCTGTGTTTCTACGCTATCGTATGAAATCCATGTTAATGGCTCACCTTCACAACGCCTTTAACACAAGTGTGGTCTCCAACAGGGAGACCCTATTCCCCCTATCTTTTTGTTCTTTGTGTCGAAGCACTCTCTTCTGCTCTGATACATGCCCAAGCTCTAAAACTTGTACCTAGAATCAAGGTCGGATTCAAAGCCTACCGATCAATCATATTTTTGCAGATGATGCTATGATTTTTACAATGACCAACGCTCAAGCCATCTCCTTAATCAGAATATTTTATACCGCTACTGTGATAAATCGAGATAGCAAGTCAATTTGAAAAAGTCCTCTATCACTTTGAGCTCGAAATCCAACTTAGCAACTCATTTATATATCTCATGGCATATAAGCTTCACCATGACCGGTGATTTTGGCAAGTATTTAGGAGGAACCTTGGATATCTTTACTAATAAGAAAGTGTTTTTTGGGAACTCTTTGACTGCATCAGGGACTGTTGTGTAACATGAAAACACATGCTCTTAAATAAAGTAGGACGGGCAACCTTTATCAAGTCCATTTTAAATTCTTTACTCATCTACCATAAGTAGGTATGCATTTTCCCAATATAGCTTTGTCGCCCTTGATAGTACTTTGTTAGGAAATTTCTGATGGTTGGCCAAGGAAAGCTATCGTGGTGTACACTGGGTAACTGACACGCTTTGTGTGGGCCTCGAAAGACTAGGAGATTGGCATTCAAATCTACGAGACGTTTGAATACTGTGTTGCTTACAAAAAAGCATGGTGTATTTAGGTGTCCCTGGATTCCCTTTTAGCTCAAGTCTTTCGAGGTAAGTATTGTGTAAGGCACGATTTTCTCACCTCCCCGGCTGCTGGCAACTTTTCACGGAGAGGCATTATGCTGGGCCGACAAACTCTCACTGAGGGGCTTCACTAACGAGTGGGAAATGGCAAGAAAATAAATATCTGGAACAACTGTTGGGTGCTGTCTAGGCTTGGGGTCACATGCCTCCATCTTGTATCGACAGAATACCGATCTCAATTTGTTAGTGATCTTATTCACGATAGAGCTTGGGATCATCATAAGATTAACATGATGTTTTCTCTTAAGGTCGGCCATAGAATTAAGGCCATTCATGTTTAAAGATCAACAAGTTTAGAGGCATACCAAGGATGGAAATTTTACCATTGTTGCATCTACTTACGGCATGTTGTATAACCACCAACATGACTGCAACCTCACTCTACACATAAAACCTCTTCTCGACTAACTATCTACCCAAATGACATTTGGAAGAAACTTTAGAAGCTCAACCTGCCGCTAAAATTTAATTTACTGACACAGGCAATTCTTATGGGATCGGTCACCCCTCTTTAGAAATCTCTGTAAACGCCACATCTTTCCTTCTAACATTTGTCCCTTTTGCCATCTTCAGGCCGAGGATACACACCATGCTTTCCTAACATGCTCCATGGTCAAACATGGTTGGTTTGGAATACCGCTTGGTATTCGGATAGAAGATATGGGTATCCTCTTCAAAGAATGGGTTATTGCTTGGATCAACCCGATATTTAATTTCCAACACAACTGGCGCAACGTCTATATATATATATATATATATATATATATATATATATATATATATATATATATATATATATATATATATATATATATATATATATATATATATATATATTGTTTCCATGTGGTCTATTTGGAACCACAGAAACAATCTTATTTTTAGGCAAACGCCATTCCAACCTATAGTGGTGATACGCCAAATCCTTCACTGACTAGCACCATATGTGAATACTCTCATAAATTCACATCTCATAAACTATCAAACTTACCTAGATATTTACCATAGCTTAACTGTTCACTGGAACGTTTAGCCACTACTTCTACTATAATTTCAGGGCCAATCTCTATGCATACCAGCCAACTACCGTGTCCTTGACATAATCAGTCCACATTACCATGGTCATCCATGCCTGTTTTGACTCTCAACGGCTGCGGGTAGGGATTGGCTTAGTATGCTACACCAATAACAACCGCTGTGAATCTGTAGCCTTATCCACTATATCGTCTGATTATTATACTGTTTTTATCTACTTGAATTTTGAAACATAAGTTCTTTGAGTTCACGTACCGACTACATCTAAATTTCTCTTGAATCAGATATCGGGATCTGAGGCGTATTGGATACGACAACACCTATTATCTATGACTTTTGCCATACATTAACTTAACTCCATCAATATATTATTATGAGGGAAGACTCATACCTCCCGAAGGAAGTAAAATCTTTAGCTTTTTTTGCCTGCCAGGCACGAACAACAGTCTACCAAAATTGGGTGATTGACAACCTACGCAGCTAAGGCTTTTTGTATATGATGGAATGTATAATGGGTACTAGTATTACCGTTATTTTTTGTTACTAAATAACGATAATTATACTCTGTACTTATAATTTGTAAGGCCATAAGAGCGTACAATCTTATTGCATAACATTCCTTTATCAATACAATTCTCTTCTTACCAGAAAAAGAAAAAGAAAAAGCAAAACAAATGATAGACAACATGTTAAAGTTTTATTAATTTTATCATTTATGTGATGTTGAAATTGGTATCAAATATGTATTTTTCAGAAAAGGCATCGCTTTTTACTAAAATGATTTCTTTAAATTGCTTTATGAGTTTTAAGAACTTTTTGAAGAAAAATGTTATTTCTACCTTCTTATATTGGTATTTTACCTCCTTTTGATTTTCTAAAAGATTAAGTATAGCGCCAAAATACAAGTTTAGCAACAAAAACAAAAAAAAGCATATGAGAAGGTGCAATAACCTTATTTTTGAACTCTACAATTGGGTTCGATGGATTGAGCAAGACATTCCATATCAAAGGAAAAATTTTGACTTCTACCATTGTCGTGTGTGTGTGTATCTATATATATGGAGTTGATCCATTACTCTCGCTAACAACTTGGGCTAAGTTGTCAGTGCGATCGGTCATCCACAGGCGATCTGTGGACTGTCCAATTTTTTTTTTTGCACGTTTTTTTCGTCATACGCTATATAATGTAGTGGATGGTATGATTGTCAATAATACCGTCCGCTACATTATGTAGGGGACGATGAGATCTGGACCGTCCACATCTCGCGTGTGGACGGGCAGATCGCACTGGCAACTCTACCTCATTTGTCAGCGCGAGTAATAGATCAGCTTATATATATATATGATGCTCATAAATTGCTATCGCAGAACCCATGGATGTTCAGCAGAAATGGGTACATCTAGAGGAGGATACTCAAAAGCTTAATATGATGAGTATTTGCCCCCCACTGACCGGACTTCTCATGCAACAGTCCGTCGGCAATAATTTGAAGATTGTTGTTGGCTTCGTCATCCCAAGGATGAAGATGGTCGTTCTTAATATGTTTGTAGTTTGGTTATTTGGTTTTGTGAAGTCTCCCGACAAGAGAGTTGTATGTCTCTCAAGACAATAGTTGTTTCTCTCTTTTAGAAAGTTATTCATTAATTTCCTTTAATTTGGTATCAAATGAGATGTATCAAAAAAAATTATATGTCGTCGATAGTTGATTTTGGTGTGCCTTTGCCAACTCCTTTGACAACCAGGGAGTTTATTATGGTAGGAGGCTCGCCAGGAGAAACTGATGTTACTAGGTATTAGAAAACAACCGGCATAATTTGATTATCCTCCATGAATTAGTTCTTTTCATCATCTTTGGGGAATGTTTATTTAGTTGTTATCATATAAAATGCTTTTTCCGGTTTAAAAAACGCAAACAAAAGTTCTAGGGTGAGAGGATAGCAAATTGTACATGATGTTGCTATCCCATCCTAGATAAACACTTTTGGATTGCTCTTGGGTCCCTTTCCCACGACACGTCAACTTTGTAATGGTCAATATGTTCAACTCCGTTAAGCCGGTCAAACCAATAAGCATGCTAAGTCACATGCGTGCCATTTTCTTTTTCATAAAATCTCTAAGTGAGAGGCGTGTATGCCTTGGCCTTCGCCAAGGGTGGTTGGCCTTAGCCTTCCCCGTGGGAGGTCAGCCTAGGCCTTTCCTTTAGAGGTCGGCCTTGGCCTTCCCCCAAGGGTTGGCCTCGGCCTCCCCCTTGGACCATGTGCACCTTGCCTTGGTCAGGAAAAATGCTTCGACCCACTCCTCGGAATGTGCAGCACCCATGAGGATAGGTGACTCCTCTGGGACATTATCTCCGGCAGGGAGCTCCAAGTGCTCCGGCACAAAGACTCATCTTCTACCAGGTAGACGGCTTATCCCGGATGCTACCTCAATTCGTCAGGTAGGTAACTCCTCTAGCACACTACCTTGATGAGTTCTGAGTGCTCCGGCGCAAGGACTCATCCTGCTGGGATAGGCGACTCTTCTGGGACACTATCTCCACCAGAGAGCTCCAAGTGCTCTGGCATGAAGACTCTTCTTTTATCAGGTAGACGACTCTTCTGGGACGCTATCTTGGCCCATCAGGTAGGCGACTCTTCAAGGACACTACCTTGGCGCACTCTGACTGCTCTGGCACAAGGACTCACCCGTAAGGATAAGTTCGCTCTCTAAGACACTATCTATACTAGGAAGCTCTAAGTGCTCCAGCGTGAAGGCTCCCCTTCCTCTAGGTAGACGGATCCTCCGGGATGCTACCTCGACCGGTTGGGTAGGCGACTCCTCTGTGACACTATCTTCGCCAGGGTGTCTGGGTGACTAAACTATGTGCTCTGGCACTGGAGGTTTTCATCGGTACTTCTAGGGACTGTGACCTCTGGGTCACTCCGAGAAGGAAGCAGGTCTTCGGAGGGCATCGCGCTTAGTCCGCCTGGCAGTTGGACATGAGGTCTTCCACTGTACACTGCTGCTAGGTCCTCGGCCTTTCTCGACGCCCTGTGAGACTCTGCAAGGGCATTGGACTGGTGGCTGGATCAAGCAGGTTCTTTGGTCACGCCGACGCTGTGTGGACCAGTTTTTCCAGATAGACAGTGCGACGTTGTGCAGGGCAGGCCGCTTGAATATGTGATCGACAGTCCGTGGAGCACTGACATCTGTGGACCCCTCAATGACACGTCACTTCCAAAAAATGCCACATGTCAATTGATGACATCATCATCATCATCTCAACCTCTATAAATATGAGTCTTGAGAATTCATTTGGAGGAATTCACTTTTTTTTCAGACTTTGATTCTCACATTCACTTTCTCACTCTAGAATTCTAGAGAGAGAAACAAACATACAGGACTTTGACTCTAGATCTAAGTATCAGACTGTGACTGTTGTCGTGTATTCACCCCGCGCCATCGCCCTCACAGCACTGCCATCCTCAGGCTCTGTCTAGGAAGTCATTGGTCTCTGCCCTTACTTCATCCTTGTTATGTCCCACATCAGCATACTTGGTATCTGACTCAGACTGTATTCATTATAGCACCTCCATGTCGACTGCAAACCCACTTTTATTGGCATCACATGACATAGAAATCTACTTTCTTCGTTTGTCATCGTCAAGAGTAGTTAGTGTTTGCGTATAACAACAATTTTCTATACAGCCCATGTGTTTAAAAAGAGGAGCACACTGTTTTTCCACTAGAGGTACCTCCAGCTAAAGTTGCCAACTAGATGCTTCCTTCAAATTTCCATCAAAGTGGGATTTGGTGAATATGTTTTGTTCTAATTCCTTGTCCTCTTTGTGAAGCACTATTTTTTAAGAACAATAACACAATTAAGAACTCAGGAATCGGTGAACAGTCAACTTCTGGGACCCGAACGAAGTTGCCATGCAATTTCCCCCAGCCCAAGATTCACGTCATCACGCTGTAGCGAGGCTTCCTATCTTTTCCGAATAGCTCGTTATTCTACTCTTTTTTAATTGATTTTCTACGCATGGTCTGCATTTTAATTTCTTCATGCTTGGTATATAAACCGTTATATGTCCTTCATTTTTGTCACACGAAACCATATAAACTTTATCTGGATTTTCCACTCATGGGGCCTGATATAGTTCCTAAATCTTTTGGTTGCTTCCCTCACCAATGTCTTAAGTTAAATTTTTCGCCTCGACGTCGATCCAAGTCGAGCTCAGACTTGAGCTCTCCGGGGGGGTCTTCCAAGTCGCTCTCAGCCCCAAAAAGCACCACTAGAGAAGATGAACTTAAAGAGGTTTTTCGACGTTTTGATGGCGACAATGATGGGAAGATCTCAGCGGTTGAATTAAGGGCTTACTTTGCGTCGATAGGGGAGTACATGTCGCACCAGGAGGCTCAGCTTGTGATCAATGATCTCGACACGGATGGGGACAACTTGATTGATCTGGACGATTTTATGCGGCTGATGACAAAGGAAGGCGAGGAGGAGGATCTCAAGGCGGCCTTTGAGATGTTTGAATTCGAGAAAGGGTCGGGGCGGATAAATCCAGCGAGCTTGCAGAGGGTGTTGAGTAAGCTAGGGGACTCCAGATCACATGATGAGTGTGCAGCCATGATACAAATATACGATGTTGATGGCACTGGAGAACTTGGTTTCGATGAGTTTCACCATATGATGATGGCTTGAGCATGACCTTTGTATAAAAATAAATCATTCAAGTTATGCATGGTCCTTTCGAGATTCTAACCATCAGCACCAACCCCCTCCTCCTCCCTTCCAGACCAACTATAAAATTGGAAAAACGGAAAATGCAGTATGTTGATGTTCAAATCCATCTTGGGCTTGTTGAGTTGTAACTTGCTGTTTCAAATGAAAAAATTGTGGTGGTTTCGTCTCATGTGTTTCCTATTGTTTAAATAATAGCACAATTGGCAATCCATGCGAAATTCTGCTTACTTGATCATGCATGTTTCGGTTTATAGTTCATAAATTTGCTAGGCACTGTTTCTTCCAAGAATGCAGCAAGAAAGAGATGGATCCTGGTTCCACTTTTGGATAGACATGGGAAACAAAGGATGTGTTTGAAACCGTTTTGGTTTTTTATTTTTAGTTTGCAAAAGAATAAAAACTAAATTTTCTTTAGTTTTCATTTTTCACAAAAACCGTCGTGTGCTTGGTAAGGTGGTTTTCATTTTTGACTTCTCATCTTCATTATATTTTCTCACTTTTCCCTTCAAAGTTGGCTTTTCTCACCAACCAACAGAACCCTTTGGCCACCTCTGAAGCACCACCGCCTGCCACCACCAGCAAACTCGCATCACCCTACACCCTTATCAAATCACACCACTACAAGAAACAGGGTCTTTAGTGACCGCATTTAGCAAACGCGTTCTAGGGCGGTCGCTAAAGCATAATTTTAGCGATCGGTATTTGTGGCGGTCGCTAGATCTAGTCAAAATTTGACGGGGTAAAAAAAAATTGGAGGCTAATTTAGCGACAGCAGTAGTCGCTAAACTGATGACCTGGTTTAGCGACCGTTATGACAGTTGCTAAATATAGTGATCGTTACAATAGTCGCTAAATTTTAAGTACTAATTGCCCCCGTCAGTCCTTCTCTCTCTCTCTCTCTCTCTCTCTCTCTCTGTGCGCGCTACGCATCCAATCTGCGAAGACCATATCTCTGCTGTGCATCCAATCTGGGCCGCCGTAAACCACCGTAACCCTCGCCGTCAAAGACCAATCTCTGCAACCTAGCCACTCCGGCAACCCCTTCTCGCCAAAAAACTAGTTGGCAAGACCACAACGCCGCCTCTAGGTGTGTAGGTTTAGGTTTCAATTTATCTAATTTAGGTTTCAATGTTTCTGAATTAGGTTTTTTTTTTGTTATTTAGGTTTTGTACATTTCTGATTTAGGTTTTGCACATTTCTTCTTCATTTTAGGAATGATTTTGTAAGTTTTTCTGCAAAAGCACAAACCAAGTTATATTTCAACCAAAATTACAACCGCACCATATAACCTCTTTGATAGTGGCATACTGATTACAGCCACTCAATAATTAGGCAACTTTGTACTAAAAGGCAAAAAGTCAAGACATTCTCAGTATTATCGCAGAAGACAAATTCCATGTGCGTATTAGTTGTAGCCTTCCTTTAAGTTGGTGCAGAAATTCCAAAACACAATCTCTATGTACTTGGGCATCAAGAGCTACTAGAATTAGCTATTTAATGATTTATCTTGTGGCTCAGTACATTATACGACAAAAATTATAAGGACACTCGGAGAAGCAATTTTAGTTTTAATGTTTCTGGAACAAAAAATTCCAAGTTTGAAATGCACAAGTATATATATCATGCAAGAGGAGTTGTGTCAGATAAAATTGAAATTTAAGTGTTAAAATTTTGAGAGCTGAATTTGTAAAACTGAATAACGGCTTGAATTATCTGCATGTGAACCAACCTTTCATGGCCTCTACAGACATGTTGCAGTACTGATTTCAAGAGAGGGAGAGTCATTTCAGCTAGCATGATCTAAGAGTAGAGTTAAGGATAATATCTAAGTGATAACCTTATGTCTTTTAGCGACAAAAGTTCTGTGATATGGTCATGCTGCAAGAATTATTGCTATGAAAGAGTGAGGACAATAAGAGAAGGGATTTGGTTATAAAGTTCTTGTAAATGGGGTTGCTTGTAGGTATTGATTCTCAAGATCTATAACTATACTTTGGCCTCTACATTGATGAAGTTTATAGTACTTAAAAAGTCTCTGCTTATGCTGTTCATGTTGGCTGTTATGTGTGTACATTGAATGATAATTGTTGCTTTGTTTGACTAAAATTCCTTATTTTACAGTGAATAACAACTGTTGCTTTGTCTGAATTGTTCTGTTTCTTGGAACTGTCAAAGAATGATATTTGTCAAAGAATTGTGCTGTTGCAATTGTACATTGAGTATTGAGATTGTTGCTGGAGGATGAGATCCAATTGGATTATGATATCAGACATGTGCATTTTGAACAATTTCTTTTTCATTTGAGCATTGATTATTTGATCGATAATTTTAGGTTGTTAATTGTGCATTTGAGAATTAAGATTATTGATGGAAGATGGGACCCAATTGGATTGAGATATCAGATGTGTGATTTAGTTAGATTGTGGGTTAAAATTAGGTTAATTAGGTTAACGCGATAATGAAACATGACATGGTGCGTTGAAATTAAGTTAATTAGGTTCATCTTCCATAGGTTAATTAGGTTATCGAAAAGTGCACTCTGTTTTTTGTGCTATATAGAGTATTACTTATAACCCTAATTAGCTATAAATTACCCCAAAACTCTGATTAGCCTAATTAGCCCTACTTAACAGTGATTAACCTTAATTAGCTTTAATTAACACTAATCAACACTGATTAGCCTAGTTAGTCCTGATTAACACTGATTATCCTTAAATTAGCACTAATCAACACTGATTAGGCTAATTAGCCCTAATTAACACCGATTAATTAACACTAATCAAAACTAATTAGGCTAATCAGGTTTAATTAGTCTCAATTAGCACTAATCAACACTTATTACCCTAATCAGCCCTAATTAATACTGATTAACACTGATTAGTCCTAATTAGCACTAATCAACACTGATTTGGCTAATCAGCCCTAATTAACACTAATCAACACTGATTAACCGTAATTAACACTAATCAAAACTGATTAGGCTAATCAGGTTTAATTAGCCTTAATTAGCACTAATCAACACTTATTAGCCTAATCGGCCCTAATTAGTCCTAATTAATACTGATTAACACTGATTAGTCCTAATTAGCACTAATTAGCACTAATCAACATTGATTTGGCTAATCAGCCTAATTAACACTAATAAATACTGATTAGCCTAATCAGCCCTAATGAACACTGAGTAATACTGATTTATCCTAATTAGCACTAATCAATACTGATTTGGCTAATGAGCCCTAATTAACAATGATTAGTCCAAATTAGCTCAAATTAACTCTGATTAGCCTAATCAGTCATAATTCAAACTGAGTAGTCCTAATTAACATTAATCAACACTGATTATTCCTAATTAACACTGATTAGGTTTAAATTTTTTTTAAATTGAAAGGTAATTTGGAACTCAACTTGTATAGGTTTAATAGGCAGTGAGAGATATATATCATTTCAGTGAATAGAAGTTAGATGCAACGAAGGATTGCTCTAAGTGGGATTAGGGTATCGGAAGAGTTTAGACAGGAAGTGAACGGGTTTATTCTCTTTGCTTTGAATCAACAAGACTTTGTGGATGAATCAACGAGACTTTGTGGATGACGGTACGATTAAATATCTGTGCAATGATTGTCAGCTGTTAAGTTGGAAAACTCCCGACAACATAACTTTTGATTTGTTCCGTAGAGATTTTATGGGTAACTATATGAATTGGTCTCAGCACGAGGAACCAATTCTAAGGGTGTCCACTGAGGTGCCCAGTGAGTTCAGATAGTATAGTCCTAGAGATTTAGAATTTTCTCAATATCAACATATGGTAATGGAAGCTGAGCCTAGTGGGATTAACTGGGATAACTATTTTAACGATGGTAATCCTAATATGAACGAAGAGTCAAACCCGAGTGCGCAAAAGTTTTATAAATTGTTAAAAGACTATGAGGAGCAAATATGGAATGGAAGTATAAAGCACATCAAATTATCTGCTGTGACAAGGATGCTAAGCATGGTCTAAATGATAGAGGTTTTGATGCTTTTCTGAAGCTTAATAAAGAAATGTTGCCAAAGGATGAGAAGTTGCCTGACACGTACTATAGTGCTAAGAAAATGATGATGAAACTTGGTTTGGAGTACCAGAAGATAGATGCATGTAATAATTATTGTGTCTTATTCTGAAAGGAGAACTATAATTTGAATGAGTGTCCGATTTGTGGCCACGCAAGGCATAAACCGACTAGTGGGAAGAAAAGGAAGATAGCATGGAAGATATTACAGTACTTTCCACTAACACCAAGGCTTCAAAGGTTGTATTACTCTTCTAAAATAGCATAGCACATGAGATGGCATAACAACGTCCGTAGTAAAGTTCCCGATTTATTGAGACACCCTACCGATGGAGAGGCATGGAAGTAATTTGATTACAGACACCCATTTTTTACTGCAGAGGTTCGAAATGTGCGACTTGGGCTCGCTACTGATTGTTTTAATCCTTTTGGGACTGTAGCACACTTTACTCTACATGACATGTGATCATTGTTCTGTATAACCTTCCTTCAGACATGTGCATGAAGAAGTAATTCATGTTTTTATCATTACTTATTCTTGGACCTACGAGCCGGATAGAAATATAAACATGTACTTACGGCCGCTGATCGATGAATTAAAATTTTTGTGAGAAGTTGGAGCCCCGGCATTTGATGTATCTCTTAAACAGAACTTAAACTTGAGGGCAACAGTCATGAGGACTATCAATGACTTCCCTGCATATGGTATGTTGTGTGGGTGGAGTATACATGATAGGTTGGCATCTCCTTATTGTATGGAAGTGAATAAGGCTTTCACCTTAAAGCACGGGAGGAAGGCTTCCTTTTGGGGGTGTCACAGACGATTCTTACCTCCTAATCCTCCATTTCGAAGGCAAAAAGATAAGTTTGATAAAAATGTGGAGCGTCGCATTGAAACACGTGATAGATTGTCTGGGGATGAAGTGCATATGTACGTAAAGGACCTTGACATGGATGTGGTACCATTTAGAAAATGTGCTGCCACTCTAAAACTTCATGGCTTTGGAAAAACATATAATTGGAAGAAATGTGCATCTTTTGGGAGCTGCCTTATTGGCCGATCCTCCTTCTCTACAACAATCTTGATGTTATGCACATTGAGAAAAATATTATTGAAAATGTGTTTAATACAGTCATGAGTGTCAAGGACAAATACAAAGATCACCTAAAAGCACGCAGAGATATGCAGATAATGGATATACGGCGTGAATTGCATCCACGAATGGTTAATGGTAAGCTGGTTTTGCTCAAAGCAATATATACATTGGATAAAAAAATATATACAACAGGTAAGCGAGTGGGTTAAACTGATGAAGCTGCTAGATGTTTATGCATATAATATATCGCGTTGTTGCAACCCTACTGATTATAAGTTTTATGGTCTAAAGAGTCACGATTTGTCATGTATTCACGAAAAGATTTATACCAATTATCTTTCGTGACCTCTTGCCGATGCCAGTAAATGAAGCATTGATTGAACTTAGTCATTTCTTCCACGATTTGTGCTCAAAGGTGCTCTGAGAGAGTGATGTTGAGATTCTTAAGAAAAATATTGTTGAGACAGTGTGCAAGTTAGAGAAAATCTTTCCACAGTCATTCTTTGACTCAATGAAGCACTTGACCATTCACTTAGAGTATGAGGCTAGAGTGGGTGGACCTGTACAGTATCGGTGGATATATTCATTTGAGAGGTGATGTCGTCCATCCATCTTTAAATTGTATTTCATACTTGCACACATGCGTTGTTTACTGAAAATGACTTATTTTTTACATAGGTATATGTTTGACCTTAAGAAAAAGGTGCGTAACAAAGTCCACGTTGAAGATTCAATTGTAGAGGCTTACATCCTTGAAGAGCTTACCAACTTCTGCTCCATTTACTTTGAGATTGATACTGATACAAAGATGAATCGGCTTGGTCGCAATGACAATAGTTTTGACATAAAATTCGATGAGCGTCTTTGTATATTCATGCATCTTGGTCGTGCACTTAGAGTAAGGAGTGGTTGATATTTATCCAAGGAAGAGTATATTGTCACATCACTGTACGCTCTCATGAATCGCAATAAAGTTACACCATTCATAGTGTAAGTAGTTGTGTATATATCTTCCTTTTCATAGTTCAAGAACATAATATAACAACGGTGCTTTATAACATACAATGAATACGATGAGGAAGTGTTATTCGCAAACTCTGGGATATCATGTGGACAACTTGAAAAAATGCGAAACAATGCATTCCCTGAGTGGTTTCGAAAGCGTGTAAGTTCTAAAACCACATCTCATTTCTAATATAGACCGCCCAGGATGTAATAACTTAATATTTTATGCAAATTGTTTGTTGTTATAGACCGCCCATGATGGAGTCGATGTTCATCTCAAATTACTTGCTGCTGGCCCTAGTAGATTAGTTTCGAGTTATAAAGGGTACATTGTCAACGGGTTTAGATTTATAATTAACACGATGGAAGTTGACCTTACTAAACAAACCCAAAACAGTGGAGTTTTAGTCAAAGGTGACTGTTATAATGATAATGAGCTTGATTTTTATGGGCAGTTGGAGGAGGTTGGTGAACTAGATTATTATGGTAGTGGTAATCGACTGGTAATGTTCAAGTACAGGTGGTTTGACATTACAGCTAGTATCCGAGTTAGTCGACATGGGATTGTAGACGTTGATATGAGGTCAAGGCTTGGATCGTACGAACCATTTTTATTTGCAGCTCAGACAACACATGTCTTCTATGCAAAGGGTGTGACAAGGAAGTACCCAAATTGGCATACTGTTATTAAAACCAAAGAGACTTTGTTGATGACGATGTGTTCATTGAGATGTACCAAGAGGATGATGCTCCCACAGTGATATCGCTTCAGGAGAATAACGATCTTGCGATTTAGGCCATGCTGGAGAAGAGGTTGATGCTGAAGCCCTCTGTGATGATGACGACGACGACGATTCCGAGGAAGAAGTTGATGACGAAGAAGAAGACGATGAAGATGAAGAAGACGAAGATGATGAGGAGAAGCAAAATGTTTCGTTGTCTATTAGTGATAGTGATTGACCGTGTAAAACAGAAAGATTCTTATCAATGTACTTTTGCACACGTGGTGTTTATTATTTAAATTGAATTGTCTATTATTGAGGGTGGTTAACTATTTAAACTGGGTTGTCTTTTATACTTGATCGTGCCACATTGCTAGCGTACTAACTTTTGCACTTAAGTTGTTTATTACTCGTCCGAACTACATTGTTATTAATTTACTTTTGCGCTTAAGTTGTTTATTATTCAAGTGAAATAATTTGACTTAATTAACTTTTGTACTTTCCACTTTTTGTAGATATGTCGAGTTCCAGTTCATCCCGAGGTCTTGGAGGTGGCCATCGTGGAGCTACTTGTCAGGCCCCATTCCTTAGGATTGGTGTCGCATCTACTGATGAGCAGTCGATGTCATCATCGGTAGCTTCAGAACATGGTGAGACAATATTAGTTTCGTGTCGAACTGAAAGATATTTGTTGCTATATATATATATATATATATATATATATATATATATATATATATATATATATATATATATATATATATATATATATATATATATATATATATATATATATATATATATATATATATATATATATATATATATATATATCGTCTTCCTTTTTTCATCATTTGTAGTAACTAGTGCATCTCTACCTACACGCGGGATACCTCTTCCAGCCACCCCGGAGCAAAGGATGACTGCTCATGTCCTCAACAATTAGTATGTTTTTAATTTTCAAAGCTTAATTCTTAACATCTTTTAACGCACCTATCTAACTTAATACGTTGTTATATTGGGATTGATGTATCTTTCTTGTGATTTCTTGTAATTAGCTTTATTGAGGATTGTGTTAGGACCAAAATCGGTCTTATTATCAAGGTCACCTCCCACAGTCTTATGCGACGTGGAAGTCGTGGACGGAAGCAGACAAGGAACTTGTCTGGGGAAAGTGGTAAGGATTGTCTATTTTTAATTGCTTTATTTTGTTTTAAAAGAACATTATTGCTCAATTTTTCATGCTAATCGTGTTTAAAATTGTATTGAATTATGTTCAGGATTATTTCAAATTTGAGTCTGACAATGACCAAGAACTTGGGAGGCAGGCCTGGGAGTGGCATTGTTCTGAAAACTATAAAAAATGGATTCTCAATGTGAAGAAGCACGCATTAGCTCGGGCGGGTACGACATATATATCTATGGCCAGGGATCACAACCCGAGTACTTCTCTAAAGCCATGTGGGGGCAGCTGGTGTCGCATTGGTGTACAACAGACTGTGCAAAGCTGAGTGAGCGAGGCAAGGAGATGGCTCACAGCGAGAAGAAGATGAAGTATAGTGCTGGTTCACGTCCATTTGCTGTGCACGAGCTGAAGTTGATGGAAGAAGACCCTATGAAAAGGCCCCCTACGAGGCTCCGCACTTTAAGCACACACATCAAAACAAAGATGGGAAGTGGGTGTCTGAGAGCGCGGAGCAGTTTGCGGTGAGCACACAACTTTTGTATGAATATTGTATCCTTATTAGTCGTGACCAGTAGCATTCCTCTAACATTTCCGTTGTTTTCTTATACATAATTCATATAGAGAAAAAGTTCAGACCAACTCCCAGGCAGACGGTAGCCAAACAGTGGATGAGGTCTCTTTATGGTCAGAACTTATGGGGGGTCCTAAGAAGGACCGTATACTCGGCCACCCTCGTCAATCCGCACATTCATTGCTAGCTGGCAGAACTCAGTCGTCAGGCGAGACCAGTTGTAGCGGTCCTCAGGTTGAAGTGACGGAGAAAGAGCACTTCGCCACATTATTTGATGAAAGGCTTCAGATGATGATCCAAGGTTGTTTTCTGTTGCCTGGGCCCAGACTTCAAATAATACAAATTTTCTCACGTAATTATGTATTTTGGTCATTCTATATGTGATCTTGATTTGTATATATTATGTTAAATCATTTGTATGACTTCATCTAGAGCGATATTGGTCATAGTGCCCGGTTATTCTCAGGGCGGTGAGGACATTGTTGGATCGAACGTGCCTTCATCGAATGTGCCTTCATCGAGGAATGAAGAAGATGATGATGGGGTTGGTCGGTTTGCCGACTACTGATAGGGGTTGAGGTTATGTATTGAATTGTATGTGTAGCTTAACTTTGAGTTCATAAACTTGACTCGTTTTTAAAATTTTGGTTCAATCCAAATTTTATTGATTTTAATGCATATGTTTATATATAGTTTGATGAATGCGACAGTTATGTCTTATTGTGTAGAGTAGATAGCTTTTGGACAAAATATTTGAATAAATGCGGGACATGGGGTTGAATCGGTTTTAAATGAATACGTTGAAAGCTATAAATGTGGTCGCTAATATAATATTTTAAGATCAAATAAATTAGCGACAGCGCCTTGCGGTCTTTAAATAGGTCGCTAGATCGCACAAAACGGTCGCTAAATATAGTCAACACGGTCGCTAAATTTAGCGACCGATTAGTAAATGCGGTCGCTAAACTTTACCGACTTGACATATAGCCACCGTTTTAACGACCGCATTTTGCAGTAGCTAAAACAGTTTAGTGACCGCCGATTAGCGACTGCAGACAGCGGTCGCTAAAGGGGCACTTTCTTGTATTGCACCACTCCCATATCATCATACCACTGCCACCCCCACAATTTAAAATCATAACATACCATAATAAAACTAGGACTGCAATGGTGGGCATGCGGTGACAGTGGTGGGTAGAGCTGTAGATGAGGTGGCAGTAGTTGGAAAGGGATGTGAGTGGGTTGATGGCGCAGGTATGTGGCAGTAGGTGGAGCAGATTTGCAAAGATGAGGCTGTGACGTGGTGCGATGGCAACTGTAGGGCAGGAATGTGAGTGGCGTTGTTGGTTGGGTGGTGACGCTAGTGGGGTGGCAGCGGCGGATTGAGCTCAGGGTTGTGATGGCAGTAGGGTGGTGACGGTGGTGCAAATGTATGATGGTGACAGTAGTGAGTGACGGTGCTCGGTGGGGACGGGTGGCAACAGCATTGTCATGTGGTGGTGGTGGCTGGGGATTGGGGGGGGGGGGGAGTGATGAAATGAAAAGTGATCGAGTTTTAGAAAAGTTGGGTTCCAAATTGCTTCTAATGATTCTTGAAGGTTGCATCTTAAAATAAAAACTAAAACTGCAAACCCAAATGGAGTTTCCAAAAACAAGTTTAAATTGATAACTACTTTAAAAAATTAAGAGGGGAAAAAGAAACCAAAATTGTCTCCTAGACATCTTTTTCTTGAGTTTACAAAACTTAACAAAAAATTGAAAACAAAAGCTCTGTCAAGCGCTATCAAAGTTGCGATCTGCTAGGCTATTAGGCTATAGAGTTAGCTATGAATGTAGTTTGCAGAAATATTTAAAAATGGAACCGTAATTAGAACACGTAGTGAAACGTTACTAATACTTTATTCAAGCGGTGTGGAGTAAGGCTCATCGATCATCAGAGGCAGCATACTACCGGAACCAAAAAAGATATACTTCTCTTGTCCTACATTATTTGATCAACTTTCCTTTTTGGATCGTCCCACAAAAATTACTCATTTTCAAATTAAGAAAAATTATGTAAGTACTTTTATATATTTATCTTTTTCAAATTTTTTATTATATTTCTCTTTCCACATGTAAATCTCCATCAATTCATTTCTTCTCTCCTGATCCATTTTGTTATACTTATTTATTTATTTCTCTCTTCATACTAATTTAACACTCCACTAACCCATGTTCTTTCTTCTGTCCTACTTTCTTCCCCTTCTTTCTCTAAAGGACAGAATGAAAAATACAGAATATATCAATTAAATTCTTAACCTGTGTAAAAAAAATTAATCAAATTATGTGCGACAGAGAGAAAATGACACTTAATGGACAACTTATTATTATTATTATTATTATTATTATTATTATTATTATTATTATTATTTATGTTGATAAAGGATGACACCATTGTGTTTTGCAGGTGGATGCAGCTTGGGAGTTGCTATCCAATGACTGGTATTGCGCTAGTTGCAGTGCAAGGAGGTGTGGACAGCTTGACAGCAAAGCATTCAGCGACGCGTTGCAGTGCTGAAGCTCTAGAGCCATTTTGGGGGATGTTTTGTGGGCGGGTCAATTGTACTAGGCACCCCGGAGTTTTCACGCGGTAGCGTGCTGCACCACAAAGTTTTTTTTACCTATCTGCCACCCCAAAATCGCATAAGTGTGGTGCCCAACACCCTCCGTCCAAATTCCGGCCAACAGCCTCACCGGATAAGTAATTTAACTTAAACATAGGGGCATTTTGGTCAGAAAGATTAAAAAAATGGTCAATCGCAATAGGCACCTCGAAGTTTTCACGCGGTAGCCCGCCCATAAAGTTTTTTATAGCTATCTGTCACCCCAAATTTTCATAAGTGTGGCACCCAACACACTCCGTTCAAATTCCGGCCAAAAAAAATTAATAAGTTGAACTTAGGAGGGCATTTTTAGAACATCACAGAAACCCTAATCTCTATCAGCCGTTGGCGCCGCCAACCCCCTTGCGCCGGCATCTCACGCTGGTGTCCCCCCTATTCCGACAGCGCCCCTTCCCCCCGTCGGCGACGCCGACCTCGTCCCCTGCCTTCCTTCCTCTTCTCTCCCCCTCGCCCCGCGCCCTTCCTTCGGCATCTCACGCCGGCAGAGTCTCTTTACACCCCACGGCCGCAACAGTCCTGCACCGCTGTCCCTTGCCCCTCTTTCGCATCTTAGGCCGGTGTCGCACTCTCCGCCGGCAGTCCCTCCCTCATCGGCGATGTTGACCCCCCAACTAGTCCCTCCCCCGTCACAGAGTAATGCATATCAACAACCAAGAATTCGCGCCTGCAACAGCCGTACTCTCTGTCGGCAACGTCCCTCCCCCTGTCGATGATGTCGAGCCCCTCTCTTCCTTCCTCTTCTCTCCCCCGCCCTCCACGGCAGCAACAGCCTCGCGCCACCGCCTGACAAACCCATTGCAATCTTCCCTCCTTTTTTTTTAATATTTTTGACCAAAATGCCCCATTGTTTAAGTTAAATTACTTATCCGGTAAGGCATTTGGATGGAGGGTGTTGAGTGCCACACTTATGAAAATTTGGGGTGACAGATAGCTAAAAAAAACTTTATAGTGTAGTGCGCTACCACGTGAAAACTTCGGGATGCCTAGTGCAATTGACCCAATTTAGAGATTAGGGTTTCTGTGACGTTCCAAAAATGCCCTCTTAAGTTCAGCTTATTAATTTTTTTTGCAGGAATTTGGCCGGAATTTGGACGGAGGGTGTTGGGTGCTACACTTATGCGATTTTGGGATGGCAGATAGTTAAAAAAAAAATTATGATGCAGTACGCTACCGCGTGAAAACTTCAGAGTGCCTAGTGTAATTGACCCTTTTGTGGGCAGATAACAAAGCTACTGACGTCAAAGAAACGGCTGTAACCTGTAAATTTTGTGATGTAAAGCAGGTAACAGCGGAGTGTTACCTATGCGAACTACAGCTATGGGCTGTCAAACTGAATTTTCTCTATCAGTTCCTCTTCAGAATCATCTCCTTTTGGAAATGTCAAGCTCTCGAGACCGGCTCCATCAATGGCCATTCACCGTCATCACGTGCAGTTAGAAAGTAACAATACAACCTACAATTAGCATTAATGGTCCGAAAACTTTAGGCTACAATTAGGAAGAGGCTACAAAGCTCGTTAGGTAACAATAATTAATGATTAGTGAATGTGCTTATTCGGTTCTTATTTAATGATGCTAAAAAAAATACGACTAAGATTTAATGTTGTTGAAGGTAGTTAAAAATAAAATTAACAATATTTAGCATGAATCTAAAATTATTTATGATTTCATTTAAACCAAATTAAAAAGGCAATTATAAATAGAAGGTAAGAGTGTTATTGGAGTAATTAACAGAGGACATAATCGTCTTAAAATTATTTCAACATTCGTACTTTTATAAGTAGTATAGATCACCGAAAGTATCTTATCACAACACAATTTTTATCAATAAATACTTTATTAGCATGAATCTTTGTAGCTACGCTCCGGCAAATAAAGGCAAGATATCGCTTCAAAGCATTACATACCTTGCAATAACAATGAATCTTTGGGATCGTCTGCTGTAGGGTATCCATGGCAAGGGTGTTGTAGTATAATCTATAATCTAATCCATTGGTTCACATTCACTATTGACCATCGTGAAGTTTGAAAAAGGTTTTAGAGGAATATGAAGATGGAGATGGAGAAGCATCAAAAGATGATGATGGCAGCATTAGCCCAGGCTGCCATTGTTGCTTACGCTGCATCATCAAATCAACGTCAACTCCGGGCAGTAAATTCCTCACCGCCTTTCGACCTACAAGAAACAATGCCTCTTAATGAAGAACAAGCTACTGATTCCAATTTCCAACATCGAAGGCTCATCCCATCGATTGAAATTTATAACCATCGGTTCATGGTGGGCATCGTTCTACGCTAAAACCTATGATGCCAATTTCTTCGTTCCATGTGTAGATGTCAAAAGGGCGGCCCGGCCTAAGTGGTGAACAGTGTGGCCCTGGTCCATATGGCCAAGGGCTAGGGCCAGGCCATGAAAATTTTCAAAAAAACCCGGCCCGGCCCTAAAAAGGCCCGGGTCAGGCTTGGCCTCGGCCCGATTTCTGGCCCTATTCTGGTCCAGCCCTTTGGCCCTAAATCATTTTTGAGTCACTTTTTTTTTATTTCCCTTTCTTTCTCATGCCTCTCTCTCTCTCTACCTCATTTTTTTAAAACTTTTTGGACATGCACATTTCTTTTCGACTCGTGATTATGGTTTCTACTTCTTTATCAAATTTTACTTATACTCCTCTTCTGTACTAGTTTCATGAAATTATGAAGAGAGAATATATCTTTGTTTGTTTAGGAACTAGAAACAACATAATTTAGGCAATAGAAATGGGGAACATAACTCCAGAAAATCCAAAAAAGTTCATAGTAAAAGTGATTTAATGATGCACACTTCTAATGTGAGATACCTAATTCTACGTAAAATACAAAGCTAGATATATGTTTGAGTGAAATCTTTAGAAAATATCATTGGAAAAAGTTTTGTAACCTTGTAGGTATCGATTGTTGAGTTTAGATAATAAAAGGCAGTGGCATGAAATTAAGTGGAAGTCAAGAAAAATGCAAAATGTTTGATAAGAGAAAGTAGGAGCAGATGGATTAAATGAAAATACTTAACAAATCAACTGCTAATCATTCTTGTTTTTTTCAAAATTACAAACAACCGGTCTCAAACTCGCATAAAAGGAAGAGAGTCTATCAAAAAATTTATTTTATGTGTTAATATTTTACAACACAAAATAAGAATATAAAAAAACCCGCCCCGGCCCGTTTTTAGGTCCTAAAGCCTTGTTTGGCCAGGCCCGTTTTCTGGCCCTCTGGGCCCGGGCTGAGCCGGCCCAAGCCCGGCCGTTTGACACCTCTACTTGTGTTCCTCATCTCAAGCTAATGAGGCATCTTGGCAGGCACGCTTGAGTAGGTAGGTCGACATTTGAAATGATTTCGAAGGAACCTATTTCACCAAGTAGTGCTAACTGTGACATACGTTAAAGGTGCTAAGTTTAGAAACTCAAGACATGGTGTGGTTTGTGTTGATGCTAAACTATTGTTATGTAGGGTGCCGTTTGTAAAAATCAACGTTGTCTACTATTTACGTAATTAATGCCTTAATAGAATTTAACAAATAATGATCAAATTCATGTCTGTCTTAAATACAATAGCATCTTTAATACAGTCAAGGGTTCCAAGTCAAGCATCTATGATGCATATTTCTTGTTGTTGTTTTCTTTATCAAATATCGAATTTTTAGGTTCATAAACCAAATCTCTTACATGGATTAATTAGTAAGTTGAATAAACTTTAAACACCGAATATCTCAAGCAAACAAAAGTGTAAATGTTGCGACATCACGAATAGTTTTTTCAAACACTCCAATATGCATCTGTATTATGGTCTAGAAAAAGACCGGAAAGAAGGCAAAACAATTATTAATTAACTATTACTTTATGGTGATAACTTGGAAGTGAAGGCGGTTTTATACTATCTTAATTACACATTATTTTTAAATGTAGATTTCCTTTTTCAAAAATTTGAAAGCTCACCTGACAAAGTTTCTATGTAACTTAATATCAAGAACAAAATGGCTACATAGACTTGTCAAAACTTTTAGGTGCACGTAGAGACTAAATACAAATTTTACGTGGTTGATAATTATCGAAGCCGAGTGTAGAACTTTTTCACTAAAAGTAAAGTAGCATGAAACCCTACAAGTGTCCAGCGCACAACATCAGTTTCTATTATTGCGGATGGATCATCTGGATATTGATAATTGTTAATTCCATATGAAATAAATAAGGGCTAATTACACCCATGTCCCTGAGGTTTGGGGGTAATTACACGCGAGGACACAAAGTTTCAAAATGTAACACTTATATCCATTGACAAACGGAATACAAAAATACTTAACGGTTTTGACAAAAAGACTTGATTACCTCTGACTTTAAAATCAATTACTCACTTAATTTACTGTTTATTCTTCTTCCTCTCCCCACACCCAGCACCCACCCCCCCGCGCCCCCACCCCACCCACGCGTCTGCCTCTTCCTCTCCCCACACCCAGCACCCACCCCCACCCCACCCCCCCGCGCCCCTACCCCCCCCACGCATCTGCCTCTTTCTCTCCCCACACCCAGCACCCACAGCCCCCACACACCCTGCCCCCACCCCCATGCCGTCTGCCTTCCCCGTCAGCACAGTAGCAGGCCCTCCGGCGAGGCACCGGTGCCGCAAGATCGCGGTCGTACTCCCGATCTGCCTGTCGCCATACCGGTCACCACCATCACCGCCGCGACCTACCTCCGTACCCCGCGTCGTCCGAGATCGCAAGCATCACCGAGCTATGTCGCTACATCAGCTTCCTCCGTCGAGATGCGCGCCACTGTGACCACCAGCAAGGCAGCGCCATCACCACCACAATGGGCTTGCACCATCGCGCCCACCGGTGCGATCGCCGTCATTGCAATGGCCAGATCTGTCTCCTTCCCATCCAGATCTGTCTCCTTCCCAGCGGCGTGAGTTTGCCAAGGAGCTTGCCGGAGGCGTCTCGGCAGCTTGGGTTAGCCAAGGGGTTGCCGGCGTGGTGGGGTGGTCTGCAGGATGGTGGGGGAGGGGGGCTGCTGGCGGCGTGGGGCAGGGGAGGGGGGCTGCTAGCGGCGGAGGGAGGCTGTCGGCGTGACTTAAGATTTAGGGTTTAAATTTGGAGAGAGAAAATTTTTTTATCAAATTATTCACGATATATGTACAGAGGTAGTTTTGCCATTTTTAAAATACGTAGTGACGAAAATTATACTTTTTGGACGGAATACTGAATTGGATAAAAGTGTTACTTTTTTTAACGTTTTTGGTCACGTATGTTACATTTTGAAACTTTGTGTCCTCGCGTTAATAATCACCTCAGGAATGGGTCTATATTAGATAATAGTTAAATAGTTTAACTATTAGTGTCCCTTGATCAAGTTATCAAGTGAAATGAATAAAGAAAATAAAATATAAATTATTAAAAATAAAGTGGCAATCACTATGTTATATCAAATAAGCGTTGGGCTCGATACAAGTAATAATCGCCTCTTATTATGATTGGCTTCCGCTAATGATTAGGCGTGTAACGACCTAATATTCCTTGACCATGCCTTTATTAAATATAAAATAAAATCCGTGACTTGGTCAATAATGAGATTATTCTCCTCAAAGCATGGTGAAAAATCTTCTTTATGTTTCACGGCTCGACGACTGTTTCCGCATGTGTATGCCGAAAGACAATATCGTCCAGCTTCTTCAACCTCCGGTTGCATTACAAAAATTGGCAGCACTCAGCAAACTTGTCTTAAAGAGTTCAAGGCATGGAGCCAAAACTCCACCGGCCCTCAAAATTGTCACCAAGTTCTGACCACAAAAAGAGACTGTACCTTCATTAACAAGAGTAGCTTCATTCTCTTCTAAGGTGGTCAGTGCTAATTGTACTCGACTGTCGCTCTCTATTTCATGCTCTTAATTCTGGAATACATTTCGATGTTGTCGCTCTAGCACTCTCGTTTTCGCGCTCGCAGTTGCTCCTGCTCATGTCTTGCCTGACCTCGGGGGTGCACAGCTCCCCCCTAACTTTTGGAATTTTTTTTATATTTATTCAAATGCCATTATCTCGTAACTTTAATTAATTAGGATTTCTTTTTGTTATATTTTTTTACCCTTTATACCACCGGTCATTATAGTCTTCTTTTTTCTCATTTTTTTGCTCCATCTCCGTTTTTCCAAATTTTATATTTCAAATCTCCTAATCACGAAAAAAACATGAATTGATCAAGGTTAATTTTTTTTTTTTGAAATTTAAATTCTTATAGCATGTTAACTTATACGTGATTATTATAGTCATACAGTTAATAATCACATTAGTAATTCATCTATATATAGATAAGAGTTAAACTTCTTCATGAAAGATTAGTAATTTGTTCTTGATTAACCTTATCAAGTTAAATAAATCATTATGAGAAGCAAAATTAAATTATTAGTATTCAAATTGAGCAATTCTTTTATGTTAGCCATCAACTTTTAATGCGTTTTTTGCCCCCCTTCGATTAGACTTTCTAGACCCGCCCCTCCTTCTGCTTTTGCTTCGTGAACCGTGACTTAGACTGTACTGTGATTCTATATAATCTCTACCACATCTTATTGAGCTTGGTGCCCCGTGACCTTGAGATACTGAATTCGTAAGTTGTGGATAATTGGATGTGAAATAGCTACTATATTCTTTCACAGCTCCACCAGCATGGCCTACACAGGATAGCTGAAATCTGTTGTTGCTTTTCAATTTTGATACATGCAAGTGGAGTTGGTCAAGTCTCCAGAAAACTTTTCGTGATATAGAGGGGGTCAACTGAGTATAATATTGCAAGCCCTCATTCCAGCTTGTTTCCAGGAAATTACGCCACACCATGTTCTCTGTCTCCTTAGTTCATTCCGAATACCATATAATAACATTCCCCCTCATTCCTAATCTCCCTCTGTCTCTCTCCCCTTCCCCTCATTTGAACTAAAATGAAGTACTCCCATCACATCTATGTCTTCACCATCTTTCTGATATCTTCCTCTTTGGTTCATGCCCAGCAGCCTTACATCGGAAAGGCCACCACACTTTGTGACACGGTCACCACAGATGACTCATCTTCTGTTCTTGGTTATACCTGCAATGGGCAAAACAGAAGTTGCCAGAGTTATCTCACCTTCAGATCTGAACCTCCATTCAACACAGTTTCTTCTATCGCTGCTCTACTTGCTTCTGACCCATTTCAGCTATCTCAACTTAATTCAGTTCCTCAGACCACAACATTTGAAACAAACACGATGGTGCTTGTTCCTGTCAACTGCTCTTGTTCAGGTCAGTACTACCAAGTGAACTCATCCTATGTTGTTGAGCATCAAGATACTTATTTCGCGATTGCCAACAATACTTTTCAAGGCCTTTCTACCTGTCAAGCTCTCCGGGCACAGAACAGTGCCCTTACTAGGAACTTATATGATGGTACAAGACTTACTGTTCCTCTTAGGTGTGCTTGTCCTACAAAGAACCAGAGTGATGTTGGTGTCAACTACTTATTGAGCTATTTAGTCACCTGGGGCCAATATGTGTCCTTGATAAGTGAAATATTTGGGGTGGAAACTGGGAGGACTCTTGAAGCCAATGGGCTTTCTGAACAAGATGCTACCATAAATCCCTTTACTACCCTTCTAGTTCCTCTTCAGACCCCGCCAATCGCTGCTCAGATTAATGCACCATCGCCACCACCGCCACCGGCTCCGCCGTCATCTGTCCCTTCACCCCGGAATAGCTCAAGTAAAACATGGATTTATGTTGTTATCGGAATAATTGGGGGGCTTCTTGTTGCAGCTGTTATTGGGGCTATTGTTTTCTGCATGTTCTTTCGTAGAGTTAAAAGGAAATCTGATCCAGTTAGCGTGTCTGAGAGCTTTGAGGCACGCGAGAAACCAGGTGAGAAAAAGACGGAGGAAGAAGAACCTGAGTTCTTGGAGAGCATTATGGATATAGCTCAATCCCTCAAAGTTTACACGTTTGAGGAACTTCAATCTGCAACAGAGGATTTTAGTCCAAACTGTTGGGTCAAGGGATCTGTTTATCGCGGTAAAATAAACGGAGACTATGCTGCCATTAAGAAGATGAATGGAGACGTCGAGAAGGAAATAAATCTACTGAACAAGATCAACCATTTTAATCTTATCCGCCTTTCAGGCGTTTGTTTCAATGGTGGAGATTGGTACCTTGTTTATGAGTATGCTGTCAATGGACCCTTGAGTGACTGGATCTATAACAGCAATAGGAATCAGGAGGTTTTGCATTGGACACAGAGAATACAGATTGCATTGGATGTGGCCACGGGGCTTAATTATCTCCATAGCTACACCTCTCCTCCCTATGTTCACAAGGATCTAACGAGCAGCACTGTGCTTCTTGATAGTGAGTTTAGGGCCAAGATTGCCAACTTTAACCTAGCAAGGTCAGTAGATGGGCAGGGAGGTCAATTTGCCTTAACGAGACATATAGTCGGAACAAAGGGTTATATGGCTCCCGAGTATTTGGAGAATGGTTTGGTCTCCCCAAAGCTTGATGTCTATGCTTTTGGAGTTCTAATGCTGGAGTTGCTTACTGGCAAAGAGGTTTCTATTTTGTATGAAGAGGTAAATTCACACTTGGCAGATGTCTTAGTTCCTGTTCTGCGTAAGGAAAACGGGAAGGAGAATTTGAGCAATTTCATGGATGTTTCTCTTCGAGGGCATTATCCGGCAGAACTTGCCATATTCATCGCCAGACTGACTGATACTTGCATAAAGTTGGATCCATCAGGTCGCCCAGACATGGGTGAGATTGTACAGAGCCTTTCAAGAACTATGACTACTTCACTGTCTTGGGAATCGTCAAATACAATCTCCGGGCACTAACTCTTCGCTGAAAGCTTTTGTAGCTTCTTTTCGCCTTAATATGAGCAGTTACTTGCACGGACAAAATGTGACGTTAGGTCTTATAAGCTTTACCAATGTAATGAAGGGTTGTTTTAACTAGAGACCACCTTCTCTTAGTTTGTAAAATGAAGTCAGCTTACAGTGTAGCTCCTTACAGAGACGCAATAGTACTATTAATGATTAAAAAAAACAAACAATCAAAATGTGCAGCAACCCTGCTGGACTTTTTAATGCAAGTATTTCTCTGCCTCTCTCTCTTCTTCTGATTTTGAGTCCTATCAGTAGATCTGTACCCCAACGCATGAACTATCAGTGATTTTGCTCCTAAACGGTACTAAATTCAGGGCTAGCTATTGTGTGGCTGCGCGTGTGGTTTGGTGGGGGGAGAGAGTTGCAAAAGTGAACACCATACTGTTGGTTAAGCCTGCTTTACTGACTTAGGGGCCGTTTGACATGCTCTTCTTCACCTCTTTTTTGGCCCAATTTTAAAATTTAGAGAGAAGCCCAAAAAATTGGGATGTTTGGTAGTGACATGTCTTTTTAATGAAGCCCAACTCTTTAAAAAGAGGAAGTGGGTTTTCTTAAAGAGCTTTTAGCTCTTTTTTTAAGCCTCTTTTCACGCGTCCAGAAGTCTTAACTTATGCGATCTGCCCTTCGAGTCTTGCTAGCAGCAAAAATAAAAGATCTGCCAAATCAAAGAATCGCACAAGAGGAGTCCACAGCCACAGCCACAGCCACTGCTCTGCTCGCATCTCATCTCTCACGGGACCACAGCCACCGCCTCCATCGCCGGTCACCGCCTCCGTCCCTTCTTTCTCCGGCGCAGCCACGAACAGCTCTTTCTGGGGAACATCTCTTCGCTGCGGAGCTCGATCTCATCTCTTCGGCCGAATCGCATCTGGGGGAGTCCACATCTGCGGAGCTCGATCTCATCTTGAAATTTCTGGATCGCATCTCATCTCTCACCACAGCCACCGCCTCCATCTGAACCGGGTATCTCTCCCTTTTGCTTGTTTTTGTTTTTTTTGCGCTTATATGCAATATCACTTCCTCTTATCATCTGATTCCTCTATGTAGTTGTGTGCTTTTTTTTCCCTTCGATTGTGATTGTCAATCATGATTTGTTCATGTGATTCAGCATCGAGATTTACTGCGCCTAATGTTGTGCATTTAGGAGTATCGATTGGAACAATTTGGAGCTTGACTGTTTTTTTTCACTTGTATGTTACTATCAAACATATTTTCTTTGTCGTGCTTCAGCATCCAAGTCTCATTTGCTGTGCGTTGAATAATGTTTCTAATTTTTTGCATTCAGGAGTATCGATTAGAATGATTCCTGTATGTTGTTGTGTCATTTTCAATTTTATTCTCTAAAATTGTAACTGCTATTTCTTCCTTCGGTTGTTATTCATGAGCATGATTTTCTTGTGATTCAGCATCAAAGTCTGATTTAAGTTGTAATTGGAAACTGTTTTTTTTGTCCCTCAACCTGCCGATTCTTATCCTGTGATAAAAGAATGCAACTCTTTCTTACTAAATCCTAAAGCTGTGGAGTGTGATATAAGGAGCTGGATTGAATTTGTGTTTGGATTGGTACAGTTTCTGCATTCATATAACGTGCTTCTGTCAGTTCTCATGGAAGTCTAATGGTAGTTTTACGAGTAAGACTCCTCCCTCTAAGTGGGTTCCTAAGTTCTTGACTTGTTTCTTTCCTTATTAATTTTACTGTGTGTCAACTTCTGTGTATTTTCCTGTGAGTGTGAGTGGAGGAGTAAGGAAGGAGAGGGGCTGTTAAACAGCCCCATGAACGTGTGCATCTGAAAGCTGTTAGGGAGTGAAGATGGCAGCTAGTTTTTGTGAGTTAATGCTGAAATAATGTATGTGTATATGAACCTATGGTGGGTGTGGAGAGAATAGAAAGGAAGAAGAAGAGGAAATGGGAAGATGACTATGTGTGGCATGTGTGTAAGAATGAGTGAAAGAAACAAAAAAAAAAAGATGGATGGCAGTGTGCTTTAGCTTTTCGAAATCGTTTTCCCCAAGAAAATTAGTTTGGTAAGCTGCGCAATTAGTTTCTGAGATCTTGCTCTTTTGACATGAGAATGGAAAACATTCTTGAAATCTCTGGGAGGACTTTTCTTGGGTGTGAAGCTTGATCTTTATTAGAAGTTAGAATCCAATTCTATCCAGAAATTATGAGGGCATTAATTGGAGAAACCGATTACTTGCCAGTTTTACTAAGTCACTTTTCTTGTCGTGTTATAAGGTGCCCATTCCTTGCCAGTTTATATTTCATTCCCTTATGTTACATGTGGTTTATAATATCAGGTGATCCGGATTTTTTGAATTTTGCGAGGGAAGATATGATTGTTGACGGCGCTCAGATCGGCGGGTCACAAGATCAAAATCAAATGTATTTAAGTAACCCTCAACTGCAAAAGAGAATGGCGGAAGTTAGAAACCGCATTGCTGAAAAAATTTGGAGCCACAGACGTTGATTTTTACTGTTGAGATTCCTCAGTTTATACCACTTGAATCAAGAACTAGGAATGTAAACCATTGTAATATATTTGTTTACTTATGTTTAATTGTGTGTAAGACATTGTAAAACATCATTGTAATGTATTTGTTTAATTATTTGTAAAACATTATTGTAATACATTTGGAGAATTATGTTTAATTATGTGTAAGACATTGTAATATATCAGTTCAATTATGCTTAAGTATGTTAAAATAAATAATAAAAAAAAAGAGCAAAAGAGCTTTCCTATCAAACGCTTGGACTTTTCTGTTTTTTGAAAAAATAAATTCTGTCAAACAGTCACCAGTTTTTTAAACTGATAAAAAAAACCAGAACTCTTCTCTTTTTTTTTAGAAAAAAAAAACTGAAAACTGAAAGTTTTACCAAACAGAGTCTTAGTTAAAGAACTGATAAAGAGAAGCCCGCAAAAGAAGATAAAAGATTGAAGCTGTGTAAGACCATTGATCTTGAAGTACTTCCCCAACTGCAATCGAACTCACAACAATTAGCTAGAGAACCTGGTTGACAGAAACGGGTTTTCCAAAATTGTGAAAATGGAACACCAACTTATGCGCCAGTGGAGAATGAAACAGCTCCTAACATCCAGATGTCTGTCACACTTGAGAGCTACCTGGAAAGGCTAACTGTAGAAAACTTCGCGGACTTGTTCATTGACGAGTAATTTGTTTGGTTCACTCACAAACAGCTGCCAGATGAGTGTGGAATTACTTGCCCTTCTACGGCACAATGCTGATTGTTAAATATATGTACGCCTTCCCGCTTTTAAGATCTGACTTTCTTTACTTAACCAATTAGGCAACAAGCTTCAGGCTAGTATTTGGAATTCGATTCTTGATGGCAAAAACTCTAACCAAGAAACTGCAAAACCCCCATGGGCGTAAGCCAACGTTAATCCCTCTCTGCAATGCTTGTATTTTTTGGGTAAAAATCTAAACCTTGCACTAGAGTTTACTATATCACTAAAATGTCCAACTTGGAAATTAAGCCTTGCTCAGTTTGTAAATTTGTTGATAATTTAGTTAGAACATGAAAGCATTGTGCTACAATTATCATATTCTAACTGCAATAGTTTGCGCTGCATTTGGTTCAAGTGTTCACATCATCAGCATAACATTTAGATTCCCTTATTCTAAGTCGACGAAGTCTTTATTCAAATATGCAGAACTTGGGCAGTTGGCTCAGCCTGGAGATTGTTAATGCTTATAATACTGGGTATCCATGGGAACTGCTTTTTGTTTACTGGAAGACATATTTCTAGAAAGCTATTAGATACTCAAAATGGTCACTTTCGCTTGCGCGTTTGGGTTGATTTTCCAGGACATTGCCATTGGCACATTTTGTCAAAAACATTAGGCTTGAATGAATGCTAATGAGAACAGAAGCCAATAAAAATAGCCAAAAATTAGTGCAGTAGGTTGTGCTGATGTAGCAGAGGTGTTTGACCTTACAAAATATAGGTACTACTTCAGGTTTCTCAGTTAGCAACAAGTCTCTCCAGAATTGAAGGGCAAAAGCTTTTGGGGGGAGTCATTGCAATGAATCAGTTTCCAGTCAGTTTCTTCATAATTTTCTCATTCCTAAGTTCACATTGCAACTCCCAACAACCATATTCAGAAAAGTCAGTTTTTGACTGCAACAATACCAATGAAACAGGCGCATCTCCAGATCGTCTTTACACCTGTAATGGCGAAAAGCTGTCCTGCCCAGCCTTCCTGATCTTCTTGTCTCAATCTTCTTATAATTCCGTCACCACCATCTCAAGCCTCACATCTTCAAACCCCTCAGAGCTAGCTCGCATCAACAATGTTATGGAGTCTGCATCTTTTCCTCTCAATGGAGAGGTGATCGTTCCAGTAACTTGCTCCTGTTATGGTCACTACTATCAGGCAAACACCTCTTACACTATTCAGATGAATGACACCTACTACAGAATTGCATATACCAGATATCACGGGCTATCCCCTTGCATTTCACTTATGCACGAGAATGTCTATAGTGCAACAGACTTGGTCATAGGTAATACATTACAGGTACCACTTAAATGTGCCTGTCCCACCAGTAATCAAGTGGTAAATGGCACAAAATATCTATTGACGTACTTAGTGACTGACGTTGATTCAGTTCCTACAATCACTAAAAAGTTTAATGTAAGTAACAGCAGTGTAGCTTATGCGAATGAATTCTCCGGAGATGATACATATCTTTATTCTGCTACAAATATTCTCGTTCCACTACAGGCTGAACCTCTGAGGTTTCTACACAGTATTCTATCCCCGCCACCCTTTTCTCCTGGACCTGGCCATAGATTCAGAAAGTTGAAGAAAGGAACTTTAATTGGGATTGGAACTGGCATCTTGGTTGCAGTTCTCGGTATCATACTGTTTCTGGTAATTTTGCATTGCAAGAGAATCAAAGCAGGTAAGGCTGTTTGGAATCCTAGAGAAGGTAAGAGGAATTGGGTGTTACCAGAGAGTCTCCTAGTTGGTATTGCTAGTGTTGACGAAGTGTTGCAAATTTATGAATTTGGAGAGCTAGAGGCTGCTACTGAAGATTTCAGCCTGGATAACAGATTGTCTGCTTCTGTTTATCAAGGGGTTCTCCGTGGGAAAGCATTGGCCATTAAGAAGATGAGCACAGATGTAGCTAAAGAGGTGAACATTCTCAAGAAGATCAACCACTTTAATCTGATCAGCCTTTACGGTGCGTGCGAGCATCATGGAGTTTTCTATCTTGTTTATGAATTCATGGAATACGGTTCTTTGAGGACATGGCTGCACAAAATGAGTAGCCCAGAAATTCGGAGTTGGAACCATAGGATACGAATGGCTTTGGATGTTGCTAAGGGGCTACACTACATTCATAACTTCACCACTCCAGCATATGTGCACAAGGACATCAATAGTAGCAATATCTTACTAAATAGTGATCTAAGAGCCAAGATTGCAAATTTCAGCCTAGCGAGATCTGCAGACTGGGGCGAAAACGGAAACTCGTCTGCAGGCTTTACTCTTGGTTCAAGAGGCTACATGGCACCCGAGTATATAGAAGCTTGTGAGGTGACTCCTAAGATGGATGTTTATGCCTTTGGGGTCATTCTTTTGGAGCTGATCACCGGGAGGGAAGCTTCTTCCATGCAGGATGGAGAAGAAGTTCTACTTTCAGAAGCAGTACTTTCAGTTATTGGAGAAAAAGATGCAGAGGAAGAGATTACAAACTTCATCGATCCTCGTCTCCAAGTAAAGCACCCCCTTGGTTTCATCATAGATCAGAATGAACTCGCATTGCGCATGGTAAAGCTAAGTGTAGCCTGCTTGGCACCAGAACCATCGACAAGACTGAGGATGGATAAAGTGGTTTCTACTTTGATGAAGATTGAGTCGGATGCACACCAATCATCAAATTAGTTGATACTTGATAGTTGTCTTGATTGTAACTTGAACATGGAAATAGTTTGTTTCAAACATCTGATAAATACATGGAGTGTTTTACACTTATTACTGTTGTCTCTGGATAAAGAGTATGTACACGAGTATTAATTTCTTCACTTTACATGAAGAAAAGTAAAAGGAGACCTACTAGAACAATTTTATCTTGTACCACCCATCACTAAGTCAACGAGCTATGACTGGACTGATAATTTGAATAACTTCTTCTGTGTCTAACCCTGAAGTCCAAGACCGTTCGTACATCTCAGAAGATGACTGATTCAGAACAGAGAGGTTGAAGACTATTTCTGCCATTCCTGGCCTAACTGAAGGCTTCTCCGAAGTGCAAGCCCTTGCTAGGGCTGCCAAGCTGAGAGCACCATCAATGGGATAAAAGCCCTCCAGGTTAGGGTCCATCCACCTCCCTATCTTCTCCTCTCTCTTCTCTTCAACTTCCAAAATACCCCTTAATTCCTTCCACACCATCACAGTCTCCCCATTTTCTCTTGTTTCCATGGCTTTCTTTCCTGAAAGCAACTCCAAGAGAATGACACCGAAAGCAAAAACATCGGCCTTTAGCATTACAGAACTTGTAGCAGGTCTAGCTGTGGAGAAGTTCGCAATCTTGGCCTTGAACCTGGAATCAAGAAGTATGTTACTTGTTCTGATATCCTTGTGAACGATACTAGGTTGAGTATGTTCGTGCATGTACTGGAGACCATTGGCGACATTGAGCGCTACACGTACCCTCTGAGTCCAAGACAGGTATGCAACAGAAGCTGAAGAGGATGAAGACTTTGGAAACAACCACTTATCTAGTGATCCATTTTCAGCATATTCATAAACCAAGAAGCAATTCCCATCATCGTCTGACGAGATGCCCATTAACTTCACCAAATTCGCATGATTTACTCTTTGAAGTATCCTCAATTCCTCTGTGGCATCTTTGAATCTCTTTACGGCAAGGAGCTGCCCATTTATCATGGCCCTATAAACAGCTCCTCCAATCCTATACCGGTCATTGAGGTTCATGGTTGCCTCCATAATCACTTTGATGTCATACATAATTGGCTTGCCTAAATAGCCTGAAACCCCAGGAAGTAGCTTATCCTGAATGATTTTAGGCTCGAAAGTCTCGCCTTTTGAGGATTTCTTCATCTGAATAAGATCAGCAAATTCCGAGGACCCATAACGTTCCAAAGTTCTCTTCTTCTTAGATAGTAGGTGGAAGTAGATAAACAGGCTTGACAAAATGACAATAAATAGAGCTCCAGTTGTGCCTAATACAACAAGGATGAACTGTCGATGTTTGCTTTTTTTCTTTTCAACTGGAGGCGATAAAGGTTGAGAGAGAATTGGCAATTCTGATACTGGTATTAGCACCGGAAAAGAAACTGCAGCACTAAAGTTTCTATCATTGTTTTCAGCAACGATATCATCCTGTGATGCCTTAAAAAGAGGACTCACAGAATAGATATCATCACTTGGTTGCCATATATAAGTTATAAGATACCTAATTCCTCTCCCAAGATTGGCCGCTGTAGGACACTTACAGAGCAAAGGGAAGACCACTTCCGCACCAATCTTCAAGGTGGTCGGAGTAAGTGTCGGGTTCATGTCTTCCACAACATGGTAATTGGTGAGGTTCTCGAAAGCATTAATCGAAACTAAATAAAAGCTGTCACCTTTTTTGATCTGATAGGTGACATTGGAGAAATAAAAGGTTTTATTGCAGCTACAGGTTATGGGTATCAACAAGAGCTGGTCAGGGATAAGCTGTGCATCCTCGAAGGCTAGGTTACTGGCTTCCGCTATCCTCTGACGGCTGACGCTGAACAGGGCAGATATGTTCCCCAGATCCAAATAATCAGGTGCCCGGGCACGGTATGAGACATATGTCTCGCAGGAGGCAGGCGAGTTTGAAGAGCATGAGAAGTCCGTGTCTCTATCGGCTGGCGATTGAGCAGAGATATGGGAGGCAGAAAAGAATAGAAACGCGAAAACGGCAGCGTGCAAGGCAGGAAGAGGGAACGCCATTGCTGTGAGCTTAGATGGTCAGGCTCCAAGTCACTACGTTTACGTGCTACATAAAGCAAAGTAGTTGTCACTTTTCAGGGTCCTAGCTGAAGAAAATTGTTAATATGCTGCTCTCAAGCTGAACGGTCAGTTGAGTTTTACTAATCTAAGAAGGCTTTGTCTTTTTTATTGATTTGTATAAATTTCTTGTTCTCTTCTCCCTGCTAACGTTACTGTTAGATATATTATGAAGTTAGAACCAATAATGTGTATTTTATTATAGTTCATATATCATGAAGAGAATCAATCTGAGAAGATGAACAATAGTTAATCATTTTTCAAACCTATATTCCCTTTCTATTAAAAGTCTTTGCCCAACAGGAGAGATTATATTAATGGAAGAACTCGAGTCATGACGGAAATTTGTCCTTCCTATTAAATTACATACACTCAGTTAGCAAGATGACATACTAGAGAAGTGATGCTTGATAGCTCCCCACAAGAAAGAATCTATGCAGCTTCCTATCATGGTATCTGTAGAAGGAAGACCTGGTTCACGGCTGTACCTAGACATGAATATTATATTTGCTGCAGCTGGCCTATTCGAAAAGTTAGATGACACTGATCTTAATCCTCTTCGTCGAGACTAAGTAGAACAAACAACTAATAATTCCGGATCCAGCGTCTGTGTGATGTTCGTATTGGAAAGTCCAGATAAAAGTTGCCACTCAGAAATTCAGGTGACTTTGAAGCAAATCAGAAGGCGACAAACAGCTCCCCTTCCACGCGCACTCGGGAAGCAGGGGGGGGGGGGGGAGAGAGAGAGAGAGCATCATAAGAAGAATATTCAGAAGCAGATGGGAAACCCACTGATTGCAGTGAATTTTGAAATGCATTGCCAAAAAACTCTAAAAAAATAAAGTTCATGCATACTTAGAACTAGTAGTTGCTGGAGTACAAATCATCAGAACATGGATCATATGGCCAAAAGATTCCTTCCAACTTCTACAGCCAAGCTGGAAGTAACAACCCCAACGACATTATAAATGGGGATTTCAGATATATGATGAAGCCAGTTGACTTTTAGTACTTCTGGTAACTGTCCCAAAATCAGAAAACATAGAAATATCATACTCCTGATATGCGATAATTTAGTCAACTATTGCACTCGGATACTAGAATTATTCTGGCCAGAGCATCAGATAAGTATCAGATAAGTAGTCATCTAGAGCAGCTGACAAGATCGGAAAAGTATAGTAGAAAAAGTAAAGAGGAGAGATGCGACAGTGGAAGGCAGGTGACAACAGTTGGGTGCAATGTAACCAACTGTGGGTGTAGTTATTTCATTCTGCAGGACACTATCCCAGTTAACCATTATATCAAACTCTTAGTGAATTAATGAGACTCGTTTGAAAAACTAAGATTAGGTGTCTTAGAATCCTGAACACACCCAGGTGGGTTTCCCTACTTTGGCATCACTATTTTTGCTGCCTGCTTGCAGTAAAAATTCTTGCTCCAGCACGTACTCAAAGCTGCTTCTGCTCCTGCTCTCATATTTTCACACTAGATGCTGCTATCATATTATCAAGAGAGTTTTTTAATGGGGTCGACCGCAGAATTTTGACCAGAAATAGGTAACATAAATCAACTAGTAACAAACTTGTCGTCAAGCAACAAAATGTTATGCATATCTACTCAACAAAACCAAAAAGGTGCCAAGGAGAGGACCATTACAATTACAAACTCACCATATGAGACATACGGGTAACTGGCTAAGTTTAACATGCTGACATGAACTCACACGGGTTTTGAGCGTCTCGTATCATAGCTTTACTTCTCAAATTCAACCACAATTGTTTCAACTACTAGTCAGAAAGCTACTGGAATAAATCTTATAAACTCTTGTGAGATCCGAAGAACTCACAGTAAAAAAATGACCAGGCAATGCAAGCGGAAGAACATCATTTATCTCCTCACTTCTCTCTTCTACAGCAGCCGCCTCTCTGAGCTTGCCTTCCTTCCATAGACTCTTCACCAGCAATTGCTTTGTCGAAGCATCAGGCATTAAACTGCAAGTCCTCATATCTTCAAAAACCCTTAGTGCCAAAGCAGCTCTCTCACAATTACAGTAAGCATGAATCAGGACCTTAAACATATAAGCATCAGGCTCCATGCCACTCTGCCTAACCATCCCGAAGAGTCTCTGCACCATTTTAATGTCTCCCCCACGTGCAAAATGATGCATTAATCCAGAAAATGTTTGCATAGCTGGAATAATTCCACATAAAATCATCTCATCTAGTATGTCTAGTGCATCAGCGTCCATCCTACACTTGGCCAATGACCGCAAGAGAGACGAATACAGCAGCAAAAGACTACTTTCTGATACTGGCCCACAAAGTGTTTTAACTGCCCGGAAAACCTTTAGAGCAGCATCACCATTACCTGAAAGGCCGTAGAAATCAATAATCAATCTGATTGTACTGAATGACAATCTAATCCCCTCCCTTTTTATCTTGGAAATAAGTTGATCCACCAAATCAACATGCCCATGGCGAGCTAACTTGGCAATCATCCTTGATACTGTGTAAATATCATGAGAAAATCCTGGTTGACGAGCAACCCAACAGAAAAATTGCCATGCTGTTTCAGCTGAACTGAAACTCCTAATCATCTTGCAAACCAACCGGGTTGTCCACACAAATTTTGCATCTTCCAGTGCCGAAACCTCTTCAGATCTCCAACAATGCAGTGCACCTGCTAAGGCAGCGGGGTCGAACCACGGTTTCAACCGAATTGCATCCAAGTCATTACCAGAACTAGCACAGTCAATGTCTTCATCTCCATCATCATCCTCATTATTATCTGAATCATCTGTAGAAGTTTTTATGACTTTAATCCTCTCATCTGGCAACATTTCTCTTACTAATTCCATCGTCTCCTCCACAAATCCAGTCTCCTGCATGCGCTGCAATGACCATCTCATGGCTCGGCCCGGCAATATACCATCAACATGCATGTCTTTTAGCAAAGTTTTGATACAGTCAAACTGATCGGTGCCAGAGAATGCATCCACCAAGACCGAATACTGCCTCGAAGTGCGCTTCATCCTCATCGATGGCATTATCTGAAAAATCTCCATTGCTGAATTCAGCTTTCCTGTTTTTACCAGGTGTTCTATCATAATTGTGTATGTCCTAGAATTAGGAAGTGCTCCTTCATCAATCATCTTACAGAAAACCTTTGAGGCCTCAATATCCTTACGCAACTGAGCACAAAGGCCCATGATGATGTTGTAAGACTCGGTACATGGACGCTTCTGCAAGGCTCTCCACTCGTCCCAGACACATCGAGCAGCATCAAGGTCACCAGCAGCAGCATACCACCGCATATGATCCATAAAGCTGACGCGCGCAACATCCCTAAACTTGCCAGAGTTAATGGCATCAATTAGGGACTCGAGTCTGGCAGTTTGATGTGATTTAGCAAGTATTTTGGCCAATGCATAGAGGGTATTTTGGGTGTGCGAGAAATGCCGAACTGTCTTAAGGGTTTCAATAAGGGACAATGCAGAGTCCGGTGAAGGAGCAGACCGTAGTGCGTTGGTGACTACAAAGGAGTCTAGAGCACGGTCGTTCAAAAGTGGGACGAGCGACTCAGGAGAATTGGACCGGAGACTAAGTCGGATTGAGTCAATGAGCCGCGCTCGCTGGAGGTAGAGAGAGACATTATTTACATTAGGGTTAGTGGCCAAATTTCGGCTTTGGAGCGTAAGGGTGTTGTACGAGGTTTGTAGTTGAACCAAAGAACCGGCTTAGGTACAAAGGCAGCCCTTGCAGACAGTAGCGGGACTGTTCTATGCTTGAAAACAGACAAGTAACTCTAGCTCTAGCCAAACCCATGAACATAGCCATCATTCAATACCTGAATAATGACACCGAAAGGCGCTATAACCATTTAAGAGCAATTTCTCTACATCTGCAGCAACAGTCGGGTAGACATAAGGCAGGACAAAGTACTCCCTTGGCAATAGACCATTATCAACTAGTAGCCTCATTAGAGGACATATATCAAACACCTGGTGTGCATGGGGTTGATTGAATCCCTGAATCGCAGAGAGAGGCTACCAAGTAACAACCCAGCGCGCAGCATAAGCTCGTGCAGATGTGAAATCTTTGCTCTTTCCTGTTCAGCGCCCAAAATGTCCAACGAATTGATACTGGGATTGAGGTAAACGACGCGTAAGACGGCAGAGTCCAAATAGGCCTAAGAAAAGATAATAGACTACCGTTTATTTGGTCCGAGATCATTTAATATTTTATTCGTTTTTTCAATGTGTTATTTTTCATTTTGAGGAGAACAAATAGAAGTTTTTCCACTGAATATTACTGTTTTAAAAACTTAATTACCAATTTAC
>JAVXUP010003582.1:0-61656 GCA_033070095.1 Escallonia herrerae | reverse complement strand
CCAAAATTAGTGACAAATAAAATTTTTACGCCGGAGGTGTGTGTCAACAACAAAGTTTCTGCAAACACGGATCAAATGTCTGCGTGTAGTTGCTTGTCAATACGTCCCGATGCATGTAGATTTTCCTAAATCTACAAGCCTCTTTGTAGATGCTCCACTACCTTGTCCGATGGAAACAACAAACATGGGAGCACCACATATAAGAGCCGTTATGCCAAAACCTATGGGTGACCGAAGTCGTTTTCTGTAGAAACACCAGTTGCTTTATGCAAAAGTGCTTGTCATATTCTGCCAATGCTCAAGTCGTCTTTTGCAAAAGTACACATGGGGGCCACAAGCTGACGTTTGCTTCGGTGGGACTCCTAAAAATTGAGCTCCTTGCAAGAAGTAAGTACGATTTTGCTAAGGCGAAAAAGATGTTTGATGGATGCGGTTTTCTAGATACTTGTTGGTTGAAAAGCGTAGCGTTTTGTCACCTCTCCATTACACATGGCAGGGCACAATAACTCTCTACGTCGTGAAATCCATCCACGATTTGTGCAAACTCTATCATTGTGTTTGACATCGAGGGATACCTTGATGAACATGTGCTTCTGCCACGTACGCTTCAACTTCGAAGGTCGTACCACTCCCTACCTAGTTTCCAAAGGCTTATATTGTATATTTGCACACACTTTGAGAAGTGTATATATTAGTTTTAAATTTGGAGCGACATACGTCATACATCTTTTGATAGAAGTCGCCATAAGGAGTCCTAAATACCTTGCGATGTTACAAGGATGTTTTTTCGGTCCTGTTGATCAATTAGTGACCACCATACGAAAGAAGTCTTAGAATAACTTGGTGAGAATTAGTCCGTCACAAAGTTGCATATTCTTTGAGGTAGTTAAAGGTACCTTTCGAATGTTTCATTTGTTATAACTTATGCTGCCAAAGTCTAACATGTTACGCACGTAGTTTTAACCACTACATGTTTCAGTGATATTCAATTGCCGAGACTTTCTTGCCTGATTTTGCTATGATTGAGGTGGAAGATGTCATAAATGTAATGATAAATTAGCTAAAATAGCTTTTTCCCCGTTATGGCATTAATTTATACCTCCAGTAAACAAATTATAATTGTCTCCCTAATGGTATTAGGGAGACTTCGGTGGTATATGTCACAGTACGACGGTTGTGGGGGTTGACACAGGATGACAATGATTGTGAACGTGATGGTGGTAGTTGCTTTGATGGTGGTGGTAGCACTGTTAAGTGAGACTGAGATACCCTAGTAGTTCCGACAAGTGATGGATACAATGGTTTTGGCTGTCTTTCATTTATCGAGATCATTGTTTTGGTGGTAATCGTAGCAATTGTTGCAACACTAATGATGACAAGCATGCAGGGTATTGGTAACAGGAAAATAGTGGTGATTCTAAGGTGATTAGAGGTATCGCATAGCTTTCCGAGCACCACATAGATTGGCCTCGTGTACACATGGCCCCTACTATAATTTACCGCATATACTGGTCATGATCGAACCAAAATATGAAATGGTGAAGGATTTATAAGAAATGACCTGCTCTCACTGTGTGAGAACAAAGCGGTGCTTCAAGACACGCAAATATTGCAAAAGTGGGTACCACATTGAGAGGTAGTATCGTTAGTGCAGCCACATGCATGCATGTTGACACATGGGGAAGGCTACGGTGATTTCAAGTACCTTTATGGGAAGTGCTCGTCTAGTTTACGTGCAAATAATGGGGTACCATGAACAACAAGGAAGCGGATGTGTAGACGCAAACGGGGCGTGGTGACACGAGTCGTTTTCTGCAAATGTGCTCGTCAGATTGTGCGGATGCGCAAGTCAATTTATGTAGAACTTACGGGGCGTTGCCCAGCAAGAAAAACGATCTCGGCGGGACCACTACATACGTGGGATGACCTTGCGGGAACCACACAAACACATTGCCGTTACACAGTTGGGATCATTGAGGGCTGTCAGTATCCCCCTCTTCGATGGGAACTCGGTTTATATCTTTTTCCTCTCCGCTAGGGGGCACTTTCTCGGCCCGGACCATCGTGGTTGTTGAGGCCGTAAGGAGTCCGATGCGGAGTGGTTGATGTGTTTAGCGTGAATGAACAACAAGGAAGCAGATGTGTAGACGCAAACGGGGTGTGGTGACACCAGTCGTTTTCTGCGAAAACACCAGTCGGTTTCTGCAACTGTGCTCGTCAGATTGTGCGGATGCGCAAGTCAATTTATGCAGAACTTACGGGGCGTTGCCCAGCAAGAAAAACGATCTCGGCGGGACCACTACATACGTGGGATGACCTTGCGGGAACCACGCAAACACATTGCCCTTACACAGTTGGGATCATTGAGGGCTGTCAATATCCCCGCTTCGATGGGAACTCGGTTTATATCTTTTTCCTCTCTGCTAGGGCGCATTTTATCGGCCCGGACCCTCGTTAGTGCACAGGGAAAGCGCGTCACTTTTTGGGATCCCTCATGCTTTCTTGGCGTGGACGGATTTCACAAGCTGTGTGGTATTATGCCCCGCCATGTGCATACGAAAAGTAACCTTGGGGTGCTCGGACATAAGCTCTTCCCCAATCAAAAAAAATATATTAGTATTTTCTTCTACACAGAAATGACTTGGGCATCGGCAAGTACCGACAAGCACCTTTGCGCAAAGTACTTGCGTTTCTGCAGAAAATGACTCGTGTCAGCTAAACCGTGTACAACCTTGGCGCGCAAGCGCAAACGACCTGACTATCCCGCAAGGTGCTCCACTTATGCATGGTTTGATTTGTCTTGAAACTTGTCTTCGTTCACAAAATGGGTAAAGCGCGTCAGGTTTTGGGACTTACTCATGGTTTCTTGGCATCGGCGGACTTCACAATCTATGTGGTATCGTGTCCCGCCATGTGCATACGAAAAGAAACCTTGAGGTGCTCGGACATAAGCCCTTCCCCGATAAAAAACAATTGGTTACTTTTCGTATGCACGTGGCGGGGCACAATGCCACGTAGATTGTGAAATCCGCCCACGCCAAGAAACCACGAAGGATCCCAAAAAGTGACGTGCTTTCCCTGTGCGCGAATGAAGACAAGCTTCAACTATGATCAAACCGTGCACAAGTGGAGCACCTTGCGGGATAGTCATGTCGTTCGCGCTTGCGCGCCAAGGTTGTACACGGTTTATGTGACACAACTCGTTTTTTGCAGAAAAGCAATGTACACTGTTTAGCTGACACAAGTCGTTTTCTGCAGAAACGCAAGTACTTTGCGCGAAGGTGCTTTCGGTACATGCCGATGCCCAAGTCATTTTTGTGCAGAAGAAAATACTAATATTTTTTGATTGGTGAAGTGCTTATGTTCGAGCACCCCAAGGTTACTTTTCGTATGCACCTGGCGGGGCACAATACCACATAGATTGTGAAGTCCGCCCACGCCAAGAAACCATGAGTAAGTCCCGAAAAGTTGTCGCTAAATCTCTTTTGGCAATTAATTATTTTTGAATTAGAGATCGTGTTGACCAGATAAACGACTACAGAAGCGGTCACTGATTTTTTGTTAGCATTTAATTTTTGCGGGCAATAATCCTTTTGTTTTTTTTAGAGTCCTGAATTTTGCATTTGATTCGGTAAAATCAGTAAACAAAATCATTACACTGTCAACCTGAACTCGTCGGATCAAACAAAAAGCAGTTATTGCAATGGCAACACCAAATTTCATACACATGACGGCACATACAATTAAATACACTAGAAGTCTCGTAAGTTTATTCAACCAAAAGAATGATGGCTAACACTCTCTTCACTACTAGTAGGAACTAAAAATACAATACACTACATAAACTTATTTATTTGCTGCTGTATCTGTCGTGCTTTCTTCATTGACTCGATGTATGACCTCATGAAGTTGTTCCGTCAGCATGATACTCGTAACAATCGTCATCGCCAATCACCAAGGGATTCTTTCCTATGCAATCACCATTGTTTCTCGTTCGTGCGAGTATAGACGGAGAAGATGGAGTAAGCCAAAAAGTCTTGGCACTCTCGCACCTCATAAGCCTTCTTTCCTTCTCACTCTTACGGCATCTTGCCCGCGCGGTCATCAACTTTAGGCTCAAGTCCACGCTGCATGGAGCAAAAAAATTTAATTAACAAACTCATTGAAACAGCCAATGTGTGTTTATCAAAAAAGGTAATTTCTGGTAATATCCATACATAAATCTGCGATCCCACGTATCAACCTATAGAAGGACAATTGAACTTGTACAATTATCAGCCAACATTAAGTACAGGCAATACTCAAAAATAATAAGTGGATTGCTTTTGACGTGCTCTGAGTATTTATCAGAGGATTACCGAAATTACAAAAAGTGAAGGTGATGACTAAGCTTGAAGCGATTTTCAACCACCTTTTACCTAACCAAGATATGAAAATCCGGACACAAGAGGCTGCTACAAGTCTAAAGCCAATAGTAACTGCACATGGCAGTCGCTATGAAATGCATGTTTAACCTAGATTACTTAAAATATAGTACAGTAACAGTTAAGTTGGTCCAAGACAGGCAATGGTGAACGAATTATTTAAGTAAGCTTCAACCAGGAGTAAACGCACTCTTCGATATTATAGCAAGAGATAGCAGGCGTGTATAGCGACCAGTGATGACAGCAGTCGCAAAAGCGGTCGCTAATGGCCTAATTTAGCGATCGCCATTCTAGCGGTCGCATGCTAAAGGCCTAATCTCTGAACAAGGGGATTAATTATTTTGCGAACAAAGACAAGCTTCACGACACACAAACTCTGCATGAGTGGAGGTTGTCGGTGATACAAGTCCTTTAACGCGTAAGAAATGCAGGTATATTTATAACGAGGGTGGTTTTCGGTTTGTGCAGATCCCCAAGTCGTTTCTCCAATTCCAACCGATGCATAAATGATAACTAGAAAAGTAGTAGGAATGACAATCATCTCTCCGTTAGACTGCACTTTATCAGCCCGGTTAGATGTAGTTGTTGAGGAGAAAATGGTCCAATGCGGAGTGGTTGATGTGTTCGCCGATCAATCATAGAAGAACGGTGTAGACGCAAATGATTTGGGTGACACTAGTCGTTTTCTGCGGAAACACAAGTCGGGTTGTGCAAAAGTGCATGTCGGATTGTGCAGATGTCTCAGTATTTTTATGCAGAAATTACTGGGGGGGGACAGGCGCATGCTTTTTTCTTGGTGGGACTCCTAGATTCGTGGGATGACCTTGCGGGAACTATACACACACATTGCCAAGGGGGTTAGGAGTTTCTCGATGGATGTTATTCCTCTGTTTTGTTGGTTGAAAAGCATAGCTTTTCGTCACCTCTCCGTTAGGCCGCACTTTATCGGTCCGGTTACATGTAGTTGTTGAGGAGAAAATGGTCCAATGCGGAGTGGTTGATGTGTTCACCGATCAATCATAGAAGAACGGTGTAGACGCAAATGATTTGGGTGACACTAGTCATTTTCTGCAGAAACACAAGTCGGGTTGTGCAAAAGTGCATGTCGGATTGTGCAGATGTCTCGGTCATTTTATGCAGAAATTATTGGGGGGGGGGGATAGGCACTTGCTTTTTTCTCGGTCGGACTCCTAGATATGTGGGATGACCTTGCGGGAACTATACACACACATTGCCAAGGGGGTTGGGATTTTTCGATGGATGCGATTCCTCCGTTTTGTAGTGAAAAGCATAACATTTTGTCACCACTCCATTAGGCCTCATTTTATCGGCTAGATTACACGTAGTTGTTGAGGAGAAAATGATCTGCTTTGGAGTTATTGATGTGTTTACCGATCAATCATAGAAGAACGGTGTAGACGCATGACTTGGGTGACACTAGTCATTTTCTGCCGGTTTTCACAAGTTTGTTTATGCGAAGGTGCATGTCGGATTCTACCGAAATTACAAGTCGGTTCTACAGATGCAATACTAACTCTGTCGACCAATAGGGAATTAGGCACCATTTAGTTTTGATTCGTGTACACATGGCAGCGCACAATACCACACAGGTTGTGAATTCTGTCCATGCCAAGAAGTGAATAAGGAGCCAGAAAAATGACACGCTTTCTTTGTGTGCAAATGAAGACAAGCTTCACAAGTCCTATCTCCAGAAATGCAAGTACATTTATGCGATTGTTCTTATCTAATACTATCGATGCTCAAGTCGTTTTCCATAGTGCACGTGGCGAGGGCACAATACCACATAGTTTGTGAAATCCATCCACGCCAAGAAATGATGAGGGATCCAAAACCCTTTGACACGCTTTCCTGTATGCAAACGAAGACAAGCTGTATGGCACGCAAACTTGCCTTAGTTCTGTCATTGGGCAAATGGGGTGATTGTATGTTGCAACGCTCTGGAAGTTGATTATCCCGCAGGAAAACAATAACATAAAGAGGTGTTGTTATTCTTATGCAAGTCTATATCTATATATGACCAGATAAACTGCTGAAACATTTGGTTAAAAATTACGAGCACATCCGATTTTAGAACTATATATTTGTGCCACGTAGGATTCCTTTGAAACATCTGTATCTGCCACGTAAGCTTCAACTTTGCACGTCGTAGTCCCCCTACTTAGTTGGGCAAGACTTATATTGTATATTTGCACACACTTTGAGAAGTGTTTATATTATTGCTAAATTTGGAGCTTTCACGCTATACTCCTTTTGCTACAAATAACCAGAAGGAGTTCTAAATACGTTGCCATATTACAAGGATGTTTGTCCAGTGCAATTGATCCAAACACCCCAAATTACCATCGTGATAAGTAACTGCGCAAACTAATAAATGCATTTATGCAAATTTTACCGAATAAACATGGTTTCACTTAAAATCACCTTCGGCAAGAGTGGTTTTTTTTTTTTTTGTCGTTGCGGAAATTTACTATTCTTTTGGAACATATGAAAGAAGACGTAGAAATTCCAACAGAATTAGACGCTCGCAACATTCGTTCTTTGAGGTAGCTAAAGGTAAGTTTGAAAGGAATCTAATTTTTTATTAGTTATACCGTTAAGTTCTAACATGTTACACTCAGTTTTAACTAAAAAGAGATTTGACAATGATTGTGAACGTGATGGTGGTAATTGAATAGTTCAAGTGGCAGCACTGTTAATGAGACTGAGATTTGTAGTAGGTCCGACAAGCGATGGATGCAATGGTGTTGGAGTGTAGTTTGCGAGATGGTTGTACAAGAACCATAATTGTAGTAATGGTTGCAATAATGATGACAAAGTTGAGGGTAGTGGTAAACACAAGAGCGAAGCTTAATAAAATTCTATTGTCCAAAAAATGTGAAACACCAAAGGAGGTGGTCGATGTGTAAACAGATTAGGTGACACAAGTCATTTTCTGCAGAGACACAAGTCATTTTCTACAGAAACACAAGTCTGTTTATGCAAAGGTGCTTGTTGGATTCTGCCGATGCTCAAGTCATTTTCTGCAGAGACACAAGTCATTTTCTGCAGAAACACAAGTCTGGATCTGTTTTTTATGCTCCAATGTCTGATAAAGATGACGGAAAATGGTTAGTGTCGAGACTAACTTGTTTATCAGCGTGGTCATGTCGACATACTGCTTCTTTGTAATTTACTTTTAAAATCTCTATGGTGCAGCACGTTATATTCTAATAAAGATGACTACAAATTATTAGTAGTCAACAACGCACGTGATTAATACAACAGGACTAATTACCAAGTGTGTCTACACACTATACCATCTACATCCGTGCAGCCAACAACCGACTTGTATTTTCTTTAGTGTCAAATCCTAATTTTATCACCACCTTTACCAGAAACTTGGCTTTGAAATATTCAACCCTTGCAATGCATGCCCATTTAAGCCGTGACCATTTTTAAAGAGCATCAAACCGTCGGGTTGTTGAAAGTTCCATACATGCCTATAAACTTTTGCTAGCAATCACTGAATATGTGAAAAGAATATTTCCTTTTTAGGAAACAAGATTTGCCTTGACCACGTGTTTAAGAACCACGACTTGAACACGTAAGCAACAACAATTCCAACATAAATTATGGGTTGTAACAACGGCTTCAGTTGCCTAATGCTTCATACTTCACTGAAGCTCTTTCAAGTCGTTTGTGCTTGCGCGCCAAGGTTGTAGACAGTTCTGCCGGACACAAGTCAATTTCTGCAGTAATGCAAGTACATGTATGTGAGAGTGCTTGTCAATATGTGCCGATGCTCAAGTCGTTTCTGTGCAGATGCAATGCTAAACCTTTTTTGGTAGGGGAAGTCCGAGCACCCCAACGTTACTTGGGGGGCACAATACCACATAGCTTGTGAAATCCGTCCACGCCAAGAAAGCATGAGGGATCCCAAAAAGTGATGCATTTTCCCTGTGTGCGAATGAAGACAAGCTTCAAGACACGCAAACCTATACCCATGGCGGGGCACAGGTTGACACCCTTGGAGTGCTCGGACATAAGCTCTTCCCTAATAAAAAAATAGTATTTTCTTCTACACAGAAACGACTTGGGCATCGGCACGTACCGACCGACAAGCACCTTCGCGCAAAGTACTTGTGTTTCTGCAGAAAAAGACTTTGTGTCAGCTAAACCGTGTATAACCTTGGCGCGCAAGCGCAAACGACATGACTATCCCGCAAGGTGCTCCACTTGTGCACGGTTTGATCATAGTTGAAGTTTGTCTTCATTCGCTTCGTGCACAGGGAAAGCGCATCACTTTTTGGGATCCTTCATGGTTTCTTGGCGTGGGCGGATTTCACAATCTATGTGGTATTGTGCCCCGCCATGTGCGTGCTCGGACATAAGCTCTTCCCCAATCAAAAAAATATATATTAGTATTTTCTTCTGCACAGAAACGACCTGGGCATCGACACGTACCGACAAGCACCTTCGCGCAGAGTACTTGCGTTTCTGCAAAAAACGACTTGTGTCAGTTAAACCGTGTACAACCTTGGCGCGCAAGCTCAAACGACCTGACTATCCCGCAAGGTGCTCCACTTATGCATGGTTTGATTTGTCTCAAAGCTTGTCTTCGTTCGTAAAACGGGCAAAGCACGTCAGGTTTTGGGACTTACTCATGGTTTCTTGGCATCGGCGGACTTCACAATCTATGTGGTATCGTGCCTCGCCATGTGCATAGGAAAAGAAACCTTGAGGTGCTCGGACATAAGCCCTTCCCCTATAAAAAAATTTGGTTACTTTTCGTATGCACATGGTGGGGCACAACACCACATAGACTGTGAAATCCGCCCACGCCAAGAAACCATGAAGGATCCCAAAAAGTGAGGCGCTTTCCCTGTGCGCGAACAAAGACAAGCTTCAATTATGATCAAACCGTGCACAAGTGGAGCACCTTGCATGATAGTCATGTCGTTCGCGCTTGCGCGCCAAGGTTGTACACGGTTTATGTGACACAAGTCATTTTCTGCAGAAATGCAATGTACACGGTTTAGGTGACACAAGTCGTTTTCTGTAGAAACGCAAGTACTTTGCGCGAAGGTGCATGTCGATACGTGCCAATCCCCAAGTCATTTATGTGCAGAAGCAATACTAAACATTTTTTGATAGGGGAAGAGCTTATGTCCGAGCATCCCAAGGTTACTTTTCGTATGCACGTGGTGGGGCACAATACCACATAGATTGTGAAGTCCGCCCACGCCAAGAAACCATGAGTAAGTCCCAAAAAGCCGGCGCTAAATCTCTTTTGACAATTAATTATTTTTGAATTAGATATCGCGTTGACCAAATAAGCGACTACAGAAACGGTCACTAATTTTTTGTTAGCATTTAATTTTTGCGGTCAATAATCCTTGTGGTTTTTTTTAGAGTCCTGAATTCTGCATTTGATTCGGTAAAATCAGTAAAAAGAAATCATTACATCGTCAACCTGAACTCGTCGAATCAAACAAAAAGCGGTTATTGCAATGGCACCACCAAATTTCATACACATGATGGCACATACAATTAAATACAGTAGAAGTCTTGCAAGTTTATTCAACCAAAAGAATGATGCCTAACATTCTCTTCACTACTAATAGGAACTAAAAATACAATACACTACATAAACTTATTTATTTGCTGTTGTATATGTCCTGCTTTCTTCATTGACTCGATGTATGACCTCATGAAGTTGTTCTGTCTGCATGATACTCGTAACCATCGTCATCACCAATAACCAAGGGATTCTTTCCTATGCAATCACCATCCTTTCTCGTTCGTGCGAGTATAGACGGAGAAGATGGAGTAAGCCGAAAAGTCTTGGCACTCTCGCACCTCATAAGCCTTCTTTTCTTCTCACTCTTACATCCTCTTGCCCGCGCGGTCATCAACTTTAGGCTCAAGTCCACGCTGCATGGAGCAAAAAAATTTAATTAACAAACTCATTGAGACAGCCAATGTATGTTTATCAAAAAAGGTAATTTCCGGTAATATTCATACATAAATCTGCGACCCCACATATCAGCCTATAGAAGGACAATTGAACTTGTGCAATTATCAGCCAACAATAAGTACATGCAATACTCGAAAATTCTAAGTGGATTGCTTTTGACGTGCTCTGAGTATTTATCAGAGGATTACCGAAATTACAAAAAGTGAAGGTGATGACTAAGCTTGAAGTGATTTTCAACCACCTTTTACCTAACCAAGATATGAAAATCCGGACACAAGAGGCTGATACAAGTCTAAAGTCAATAGTAACTGCACATGGCAGTCGCTATGAAATGCATGTTTAACCTAGATTACTCAAAATATAGTACAGTAACAGTTAAGTTGGTCCAAGATAGGCAATGGTGAACGAATTATTTAAGTAAGCTTCAACCAAGAGTAAACGCACTCTTCGATATTATAGCAAGAGATAGCAGGTGTGTATAGCGACCGGTGATGACATCAGTAACAAAAGCAGTCGCTAATGGCCTAATTTAGCGATCGCCATTCTAGCAGTCACATGCTAAAGGCCTAATCTCTGAACAAGGGGATTAATTATTTTGTGAACAAAGACATGCTTCAAGAAACGCAAACTCTGCATGAGTGGAGGTTGTCGGTGATACAAGTCGTTTAACGCATAAGAAATGCAGGTACATTTACTGCGAGGGTGGTTTTGGGTTTGTGCAGATCCCCAAGTCGTTTCTCCTATTCCAACTGATGCATAAATGATAACTAGAAAAGTAGTAGGAATGACAAGCATCTCCGCACATCGGTTTCTGCATTCTTGCAGAAACCGACTTGTGTCAATGTACTTCTCCACCTTATTAGCATTTTGTGCAGAAAATCAAGGCGTTTATATTCTTGCAACCAATGCAATAGAAACTTTTCCTGAAGCTTTTTATTCAGCAAAACAACAGTACATGAATGATCAATGCACAGATAGAGAGGACACTACAACAAAATCTGACTATAAGGACGCCTCCTATCGTCCTTACAAGTATCATAAATGGACGCTTTTGACATAAGGGCGCCTTGAAAGGCGTCGTAACGCCGCCCTATTAGAGGCCGTCACAATAAGTTATTACAACGCACACAAGCGACTCAACAAGGGTAAGATCTAATAAGGCACAAATGAGCGTCCCATAAAGTGCACCACATCATAACCTATTGGGACGCTTTTTAGCGTTGTTATAGGTCTTTTAGGGCGCTTTTTAGCGTCCTTAGATAAATCCTTTTTTGAAAAAGAAATATATATTTGATATTATTCTATTCTAACTTCCAATATTCAACAAATAAGCTGGGAGTAAACTAATTTTCAAACACAAGAACTTAAAATTGTGGTATCAAAGAAAGATGTTAAATGTACAACTCATACGATCATCTCCTTTGTACAATGCCAAATATGTGAGATCAACAACTTATAAGCCCATATGATACAAAGTTTGTCATCTATCATCGAAACAAGAGAACAAGTTCAAAGATCTACTTGGGTAATGCAGTGTTGTTCCAAAGATATGTTGGACGCTATGATGTCCAACGAATGAAGCTTACCCCAAATCTTGCAAAGCAACAAAAGGATGGCCGATTCTCTGCTTGACTTTGCACCAACATTTACATGACTGTTAAAGAATTGAGTTCCATCCAATCAAACTACAAGTAAAATGCAAAATTAAACAAACAGACAAATTCTCACATATGTATCCATTAGAATTCCAAATAATAAAGCATAGGCAAAATAATCTACGACTTTAAAGGTAAAAGTCTTGCCTTAGCAAGTGACAGGCGTACTTAACGACTGCATTATTCACTCCCTTTTGAGAAATTATCATCGTTTACCACCTTCTAATTTTGGTAAGACTAATCTATAAGAATAAGATTATGTCAAGGGGGAATTAAGAATTGTACTACCTTCTAGGAAGCGGGTAATATCTTTTGCACTAGTCCTTGAAAGACAGCTGCAGCTTTCAAACCTTCAGTCGATATGGTTCCTATCAAGACATGTTCTAAACTCAGGACATCAATCATTACAAATGAGAAAATACTGAAGCAAAAGGGTGACAGGCTGATATTAAAACCGACCGACGACTGATATTAAAACCAACCAAATACCAAAGCAAATGAAATGAAAAAAAGGTTCATTTCCTTCCCTGCAAAAAGGATAACCAAGTGGTGTTGGGTTTGCCATTACAATCCATTTCTCAATCGAGAACTAGCAAGGATGTTCCTAGCTAAAGTAGAACGCTTAGTTGAAAGTTCATCATGCTTGCTACCAAGATTGTATAATTCATATCCTTATCTTGCTGAAGATTCATAAAACTAATCCAAAACCAGTTTCAATTAGAGCTTGTTTCGCATCAATTTTCTATCACAAGTATGTAACGTTATTGCTAGGTCACTTGCTTTTAAACGATTTGCTAAAATATTACTAGAGCAGGTATATAACTACCTAAGGCATGTAATTTGACTTGATGAAGAGACTCTTATCAAAGCTCCGTAGCCTTAAAATTGAAGTTGACTTTTTACTGGATGGGAAGCATTAGCACATGTACATCATCCTACTTCTCAGAGCCAGAGTGTTGCCTGGTTAAGTAGCTTCCCCCTTTCCATTTTCAAAAGGATATGAAAACACAAAGACACAGCTTGGGGACAATTCAAGTACTCCAACCAACTTAAATACGGATTCAAAAAGGTTGAGACTAAATCAATAATGGAAGTGTTCTTATGCAATTTATCTAATCAAAGTGGAAAACAGGAGACTTACAAGGGTGTGTGCTCATGCCGCAAAGCATAATGTAAGTCTTAGACTGGGTCAATCGCAACAATGCTGCTATAACCTTGGTTTCAACGAAAATTCGTAAAGAAACAATGTCCAGGAGCATATACGAATAAAGTTTTTACTTGCATGAAATATATAAAATTCTAGTACTAATCACTTAGAGGTGGAAGGGATTACCTTAAAAGAGGAACCAGACCTGCTTTATTCGAAAGGAGAAAATGGCATTAGCAAAACCAATGTAAGAAGTCAAGTTCCTTTCCTTACATTGAATTACAAGTGTGCAGCTAAATATTGATTAAAAGTTAGAGATTCACCTAAAGAAATATCATTAGAAATTGAAAGAAAGATATTATGCAACATTAGACTGTTGCGTTTTAGTCTGCCACTTGACTTCCACAGTTATCATTCACTAGCTTCTCACCAAAAATAAGATGAGTAAACCCAATCATGATCCAGAGCAACAACATCATCCCCCCCCCCCCCCCCAAAAAAAAAAAAAAACCGCCCCACACACAACACACACACACACACACACTCTGGTGTTCATGTTTTTAGAGAATGTGCTGATTTAGCACTTTCACAAGGCTGTTTCTATAAGCTTTTCATCATTCTAACTTTTGCACTTTACGAATATTGTGTTTATTTAGCACTAAACCTTCTTTTTAATTTGCAAGGCAGTGTTCAAAAACTCTTCAGAATATATTAACAATCTTTTTCCTGTTCATTTTGGCTTAAAAATGAAGATAAAAGGTAGCAAAGTAGCTAAATTAATGGTATTCAAACAAACATGAAATTTTCATTTATTTTCAAAATCAAATTACATGATAACTAAGTAAGAGAAAAATTCAGGATTTGTAAACATTAGGGCAAACATGAAGATTGTGCAGTCAATTTCACAGTTGATTTTCATTTACGAAAAAGAAAGGGTTTGTGTTATGAATCTAACGAAGAATTGCATCTTGAGCTGGAAAATTTTGAAGGATAATACAACAAATAGACAGTTAAGTGAGATGTGGAATCTGTGCCCAACATTAGATAGATGTACTAGTACAAGATTTGTATTCGTTGTATGTGATGAAATATTGTAAAGAGTAGAGATTTGCATATGAAATAAAGAAAAAGCCACGAGAAAAACTACAAAGAAATTCAACATAAGTGTAGTTATCATTGCATGCGTGCCCATATGTTTCTTACCGAACCAATTGTAGTGCCAAAGTACCAACTGCATGATTTTGTCAAAAAACTGTACAATTTAAAAAACATAAAATAAAGTCACTCAAAGTACTCTCAATCAACCTAATACTACTGATTTTGGCAAGCAAGTCATTTTTAGTTGGAAATGCTGTGACCACTGTAATGCATTTTCCACAAAGACTTGTCATCAAAAGTTTAGTAAGTATCCACATATAAATACCCACAGTCGCTCCTCAATAACCCATCTCAAACATTGAACTGAACCCCCTAACTTGACACACACACAAGCCTCTACCTATCACCCCTATCCCCCTTAAAACCCACCCCATTATGTTGAAGAAAAATCAATCCTCAAAAGTTGGCGTCAGTCAGCTAGCCTCACTCCAATGGAGGGCAACATTTTGCTATGGATGACTCTTAGTAGGTTAATTACAATATATGACTTAAATTTTGAGTCTCCATAAATCAATCTGCAGAGCATAAGATAATTAACTCAACAAAGATGGATTATTCACCTAACAAGGGATTCTCATGGTAGAAAACCATAAATGAATTGCACTAATCTTAATGCTCATTCATAAGAACCAAATATAGAAGTTTCACAGACAACACAAAGCAGAAAATTCCAGTAATATGTAATACAATATAGCTTACCCAAGCAATCCACAAATAGACAGCACAATCCAAACTTGCGTGATCAAGGTGGAGGTGATGCAGCCGTAAGGTGCTGTCCAGCTATGTTGTCGCCGGAAGGTTCGGTTTGGAGGAGAGAGAGGGAGTCGACGTTGCCAATGGATCGATTTCAGCACCCATGGAGAGAAAGGGTGTCGTCGTCGACGACTATAGATCGATTTTGAAACCCATGATCGTCGTTGTCAGAAGGTGGAGGTGTCGTCGCCGCCGGCAGATGGAATCGGGGAAAGAGAGAGAGAGAGAGAGAGATAGAGACAATTGGTTTGGAGAGAGGGATGTATATCGCGTCCCCGGAAGGTGGACGCGCCGTCGCCGTGTTGTCGCCGGAAAGTGGACGGCGTTGAGGAGTCGTCGGCAGATGGAAATGGAAAGAGAGGGAGCCAAAGAGTCTTGCTGGAAAGAGGAAAATGCTGAGAATATCAATCAAAAAGTCTGATGTGGGACAAACAGGGGGAGGGGTATTTTGGGGATGGGAAAAGATATGTTTTAAAAAAAACCCATTTTTTTCCAATTAACCCCCTTTTTCAGAGATTTTCAAAATATACCCACTTTTTCACAAGTTTTCAAAACAAACCCACCATCCCCAAAAATTTTACCCCAAAACCCACTTTTTCCTAATTTTCCCTAATTATTTTTGGGATGCATAAAACCGAGGCTTTCCTGAATTGGTTAGATGACTTAGCCCTTTTTGGTAAGTAGTAATCAAAGAGTTTTCGCACCACTCTTTTTCCCTTTCTTGTACCATTTTTGTACTAATTGGGCTGAATCTATCCTAGGATAGTCGTATACATAGTTACTCTCATTCTTTTGTTAGCTCTGCGATATGTTCCATCATGCCTAGAAATCCTGAAGAACCACACATACTAGATTAAGTTTAATCCACATTTTTCGTAAGGAGATGCTATTTTCACCTCCTGATATGCTATTTTACCCCCTCATTTTTTAATGAAAGGTTGACAATTGTCACTAAAATATATTTTTAGCAACAAAAGGGGGTGTCAAAGCATACAATGGGGTGGGAATAGCGTTTACCCCTTTTTAATTAGATTGTCATTCATCCTTGATCCCGCTCTTAGTTTCTGCTCAAGGATCAAGTACTTTGAACAAGGAGTCCGTATTAAAATGTAGTCCACGTTTGGTATGGAACTGTGGTATTTGGGTTAATATGCGTTACCTAACTTACTTTATTCATAGTTGGCTTTGTGGCAGAGCCACAGGCCTACAGCATACGTGGAATAGTATTGCTGGTCACACTTGTGGGAGATTCAAAGAAGATGCAGTGCAAAAAACTGACCGTGCAATTAAAGATCTTGCGCGCTATGTTCACTATCATAACCGTCACAAAGCTCATACAGATTCTTTCAAAGCTGAAGTAAATCTGAAGGAAAAAATCCAGGAAAAGATAACAATTCTGGAAGCAACGGATTCAGAGTTTAGAGACTTCAGTTGGCTGTCAAATGGACTCGAGAGACTTTCCAGATCTAGGAGGATCCTCTCGTATTCTTACCCTTTTGCATATTACATGTTTGGTGATGAGTTATTTCAGCATGAAATGACGACGAAGGAAAGGGAAATAAAGCAGAACTTGTTTGAAGATCAGCAGCAGCAGCTCGAGGCAAATGTGGAGAGACTTTCAATGATCTTGGAAGAGCCATTTGATGAGTATGCCAAGGATAAAGTCATGGAAACGAGAATGAAGACCATTACTCAGTCTGCGCTCACTGATAAACTCTGCCAACAACTGCGAGTTCGTCTGCAAAAACTCTCTAGAGAATAATAGATAAGAAACTTTTTTGATCCATATCATTACCTTTACTCTAAGATGTTTGCATTATTGCCAGACTTATATCAGAATATAGATTGGTCGGATTCAAATTCTGATTTTATATTTTTAGTGCATTATGCATTTTCACTGGAGAAACTGGTAGAATAAGTATAGGCTGGCCCTATTGCCGAAGCACATGGATATAAACCCCTCACGCAGGCATTGAATTGGCAGAAGCCATGTCTGAGTTGGCAGTATGATTGGACATTAAACTCAGTTTCTTACGACATGTGAACAGCACTGATCAGTCTCATTCCTTTTTTTCTTAATTTGGCTTAAGATACTTGCGAAGAGTGTTCATAGTATTTGTTTGCTGCAGGTATGAAGGTATTGATAATGATTTATTGAATAACATCCAGCGGGCTAGTCATATCATAGCTCCTTATAGGTCAAATGTGGAGAGAGCTTCAGAACTCTCTGGAAAGGACTCTCTGCCATAGATGGTATGGTTACTAGAAGTCTTTCAATATAATCTTCTTATGTTTTGTGTTTATGGCACATTTCCAACTCTTCATAACCCCGATTTCGGTTTAATGGAAGCGAAATCGAGGACAACTAATTTTTATTGCGTCTTCAGAAACAACCAGCATACACTTGTTTAGGAAGAGGGGTAACAGAAACTCATTAACCTCTTCTGGGGAGTAAGCTTGCGGATCAAGGGCTGCTGCTCGTTAAGGATCAGACGTTCTGCTGACAGCATCATTGACCGCAATTTGGTGGCAGTAGATGTATCAGATGAGAGGTTGTTTACAAGCTGTATCAATTAGATATGGCGGCCTATTTGTATTTTTCCAAGTGACTTTTACTTAAGCTCTGTTTGACAGAGCTTTTTTTTGTCTTCAGTTTTTAAAGAACAATTTTTAAAGAGCAGTTTAATTTTTATTTTTTTTACAAAAACAAGTGGGTGTTTGATAACCCTTTTTTTTTTAGTTTTTTTTTTTGGTGTTTGGTAACCCTTTTTATTTTGACTTTTTTTTTTGAGGTGGTTTGCGGTGGCGATGGTGGGGCGTAGCGGTGGTCGACGGTGGTGGTGGCCGGCGGTGGTTGTCGCCGGCGGTGGTGGCTGGAGGTGGTTGCTGCCCGGCAGTGGCTGCCGGCGGCTGGAGGTGGTGGATGCCGGCGGTGGTGGTTGCCGGCGGGCGACGGTGGTTGTCGAGCGGCGGTGGCTGCCGACGGTGGTGGCTGCCGCCCGGTGGTGGTTGCTGGCAACCGGAGGTGGCTGTCGGTGGCTACCGGGCGGCGGTGGGCGGTGGCTACCGGCGGTGGGTGAGTTGTGATGGAGGTCTCAAAAAAAAATTAAAGTGAAAACGAAAAGAGCTTTTTCCTCTTTTTTTTTTACTCTACAATTTAAAAAGCCACTTTTTAAATTGAAAAAAAAAAGTGGTACCAAACACTCCTATTTTTTCCAATTTTCAAAACTGAAAAAAAAAATAGCAAAAAAAAATCCTGTCAAACGGCCCCTAAGTAGTCAGAATCAAGGTTTTTTTTTTCTTTTTTTTTTCCCCAGTTCGACATTATAATTCTTTCAATCGAATAAGTATGCAAGTTCTTAATCTTTTCCTTATTTTTGTGTTTTTTTTTGGCTTTGGGTGCGGTGTATAAATCATCCTTTGTGCATATGCATTCATTCTTTTTGCTGTTTTTGTTGCTTGTTAGTCTTATGGTTATTTAACCTAGGCTTTGATAGCAACCGATATAAGAGGTTATTTTGTCATCGAGTTCATGAAGTTTCGGTTACACCTTGTACTGGTGTGTTGGACCTTGGAATGCTTCTATGGTTGTTGTCTCTGAAATTGTAAATTTTTTCTTACTTCTTTATTAGTCTTAGCGTGATGGTTGTGCCGATGAATTTGCTTTGGAGATTGACCTTATGTATTCACTGAGCTTAGTTAGTCTTAGCGTGATGCTCCACTCACTTTTTCTTTTCTTTTCTTTTTTTTTTTTTTTTGTTTTGAGAAAAAGAGTGAGGAAAATGCAAGAAACATGAAGATCCGGCCTTACGGACCATTCAAAGTTGACCGTACAAAGCACTTCCTTGAAAGGATGGGCAGAAGTTTTAGTCACACCATCTAGACCCTTGACATTGTACACTTCTATGTGTTACAATCACTAGCATACTTGAAAATTTCATCTTCTTATAAATCCTTTAGATAAATAACGGTGAAATCCACTAGTTGTTTGATTTATAAAAATTGCTTATGCTTAGATATTAATTTGCATAATTAGCTTCAAAATCTTGTTCACGCCTTTAAGGGCTGCTCTACTAGTTTGGTTGTTAATAGTCACTTTTTTTTATATCATATGCATAAAAGTTTTGCAGATTTTTTTTAGTAGCCTTCCTTTCTTTTCTTTATTCGAAGTGGAAATATATACCTGAACATGGGAGTACAACCATACTTTTTTTTTGGTAATAAGAAAATTGCATTGATAAAGATAAAAGTACAAGAGACAAAGTTTTCAGCCTTATGACTTTACAGAACCAGTCCGAGCATAAGAAAGAGTCGGAATAAAAACAGTCATCAGTAACAAAAGGATTATAAAGAGATAAAACACACTAGGGACTCTACAAAAGACTCCATATTTGAAGGTTCTCAGCTGCGCAGGATGCCACTTGTCCAATCTTGGTAGACGGTATGCGAGCCTAACAGGCAAAACGAGCTAAGGATCGTGCTTCCGTTAGCTCGCGTGAGTTCGCGTGGTCTGACCTTACGGATACTGTACTGATGGAATTGAGTCAAAAAATTACAAAAGTCATTGAAGATAAGTGTCACCGCATCCGATACGTCTGTCAGATCCCGACATCTGGCGGAGGAGAAGGTGGCGCCGCTCTAGAGGCTCTGTGTTTTTTTCCTTTGGGGCTGTCATCAGGGCTCACATCATTTTCATAGCAGCGTTTCGTTTGCTGAAAATTAGCGGAAGGTCCTGCTTGGGATGTCGTTTCCTGATGGTAAGCAAAAGACATGATGTTGTTCTGAAAATCAGCAGAAATATGGCCTTCCATATTGTTGTCATCTTCAGATTCATAGTCGAGAGCCGAGAACCGAGTTCCGGTTAGCAGTGGGTTTTCATTAGTCACCACCGGAGCATGAGGGTAATTAATGTCACCAGCTTCCTGCAAGGAAATATCATCTACAAAAGGAGCAGTTTTAATTTTAATAAGAGAGGGAGCATAAATGGCGAGTGTGAGATCCCTGCGAATCTTTTCAAGGTCCAAGTGCAAAAGTTTCATCATCTGCTCGTCAGTTGTTCCGTCCAGAGGGACGGAACAATGGTCAGCAATGAGTGGTGCCGTGGTAGACGGCATCTGTGGCGATAGCACTTGTGGAGGCAGAAGCAGATGAGGTGTAGCATCAAGCATTAATGGAGTCAGATTAACTTCCTTGGGAGCCGTGGTGGCCACTTGTAGAGGAGATGCAGGACTGAGTTCTTCACCTTGTATAGTCTGCCAAGGCCTCGCGAGAGAATTGGAGTTTGGCCCATGAGGCATTAATTTCAGCCGTTGGGTGTAAAGGAATTGGTGGGCTTAATAGTAGTTGGCGCCCAAAAGCAGACAGGCCCAATAGGATATTATTGAGATTGAGGATGGGAAACTTTGGGCCAGACCCAACTGCCATGACCCAAGAGTTCTGTTCAAGAGCAACAGGCAGGTCAAGACCGTGCTCCATATCGGCAGATGGCCCACCCAAAATGAGTTGCAGAGTTTTTGGAGAATCTAAAGGGAAAAGCGATGAGGCATTAGATATGGCAAATCTTGGACAGCTAGCATACCCAAGTACAAATGGGTTATTTTGTTGAGATGGTTGGGACGTGGCAAGGGGAAAAAGATCTTGAGGGGCAAGTGGGATGGGAAGAGATAAAGGTAGGATCTGTTGTCCGGATTTGGGTGTCATGAACTAATAATGCTGTCTGCGCGTGGGTTTGATGGAACTCACTTTCCATTACTGGCGATTCAACTGGAGTCGGAATATTGCCGGCATCAGAGCTTTCCGATGAAGCTTCGTACGTTGAGTAATCAGTTACAATGTGCTCCTCAGGATCCGAACACGAAGCATCCACCGAGAGCGAGCCCTCCATCGTTAGGGCCATGAGCCAGTCATCCAGTTCTTCCACCATATGCTGTCCCAGATCATTCATGACTTCATCTATGGCCTGCTCTAATGGCATTTCATTCTCAATGTTTTCTTCCATTACATTATCGGACATTTCCGCAGGTGGCGGCAGTATTTCCTGTGGAGGCCATTCTTCGACCCCCTCATCTGGGTTGGCATTAGCTGCCATCGGAACAATAGATCCATCCGTAGAGCTAGGTGCCACATACACATTAAAATCTGAGTCCGCGTCTGAATGGAAAGATTCTGTAGCCGTTGCAAAGGAGTTGTCCGTGCGTGAGTTGGGTGACAACAAAAACAATAAGCTATAATACCAGAACACCACAAAAGATATCATCAGCGAGGGACCGCTTCATGGGAGGAAGACTGTAGGCAGTACAAGTTATTTTCATTCCCGCAACACAGCTTTACAAGAATGATTAGCAAAAGAAGCCAATGCCGATGAACGTTGTGATGCCTTTTCCTCTCCCTGGGCAATTAATCACAGCTATACGTTATCTTGTGCAAAATATCTGCTCCCACTAGAGAGTGTTGAGCTCTATCTTTCATATGAGACATAAAGTTCGTATGAGTAACTAAGACAATAATATGAAAGCAGTTAGTCTTGAACAGCCAATCAATCGCAAAGAGAATAGCTGTAGCATGCAAAGGATCATCAGCCAAAATAACATGAATACTAGCACAGATTGGTTTTGATACAGAGTTGAGCAAGACCAAACCAACCCCATACTGTGCACGGTATAATGACACCTTGACTGTAATTGAACCAAACTTGTGCGTCATAGAAATGGGAGTCACAAGTCACGTAGTGGTGAAAAGGGTAGAGGGGAGGGTAGAATGTTCAAAACAAGGATCTTGGACTCTAAGCAAAAAGGTATTGTCCCTGTCTGAAGCTTTCAAGAACGCAGTTGAAAATGACTAGTATCACACATAGTAGTAAACGACTTTTGACCTAGTGTCAGAATGATGTTGGGACAAAAAGGTTCACCCATAAAGATTAGTGCATTGCGTCCAAGCTAAATAGACCAGAGCAAAACAACGATCCATAAAATTCATTTTAGATTCTCGCTTCGTCTGAACAAAGGTTTGCCTAACCAGGACTTCGCATTGGAAAAATGCAAGATAGGAACGATTTAGCAAACTACAATCGTGCTGCCATAGAGCTCTAACCTTGAAAAAAAACTCCATAGGAAGAGGTAGTATGAGTTTCTTATTGTAACGAACAAGGTTGACAAATTTCCTTTTAAGCAATTCTGAATGAAAGGGGAAGTCGCTGATGTAAAAATCGTCAAAGGAAAATTTTAGTTTTTTTTAGGATTGGGGAGTTTCCAAAGCTTTTTCCACATGTCAGGAGGTACCGTATCATCCGTACCAACCACCACAGGGGACCCAACTTTATAGTGGTCAGGAAACCATAGTTTCTCGTGACTGAGAAGACGTTCCCTCGATATAGTGGCCAGAACCTACTGTCCGACTCTCCATGAGGCAAAAGAACTACGTTAAGAATTTGAGAAGCTATGCTAGGAGGGAAGAGACTGAAAATACGTTGTACGTCCCAAATCCATGTATTAGGTAAAAATAATAGACCAGTTCACACTCAGATTTGCGGTAAGCTTGTAGTACGGAACCACCAATACATCCAAACCGAAATAATCCTCCCATCCAAGAGAATCACAACTGTTGAATATCCCTAATATGCCATTAAATACCCTGTTTCAAGCATGTTGCCCAACAAGGAGATTACGATGAATCCACAAGCTAGTATGAGAACAGACAACATCTAAAAATTCTTTGGAAACAAAATAGCAGCCTTTCAAAATACGAGACAAAAGGCGATTCGGATTAGACCAGATCTTCCAAGCTTGTTTGGTAAGCAAGCTTGATTAAAAGATCGAAGATCTCAAAAACCAAAACCTCCAATAGTTTTAGGAAGCATAAGGTGCGACAAGAATTCCAATGAATTGATTGGTGATTTGCATCATCAGATCATCAAAAACAAGTAAGGATTTGGTCCAACTGCTTACAAATATAAACTGGGAGTTTCACTGACAAATAATGAACAAGCAGAGATGAAAAAACATAATTAATAAGTGTAGCCCGACCTGCCTTATTTAACAATAAACATAACCAATGTGCATGTGAACTTGAACTCCAAGGACAATACCATAGAAAAGTCTACTTTTGGTGAATTGCCAAATCTAAATTGATACTCAAATATTTACCAAAATCCTAAGCAACGTGAAAATCAAACCCAACTTTAATAATCGCTTTAACCACACCAGACGCATTACAGCTTATAGTAAGCACTGACTTATTCCAATTGATACATTACCCATAAATCATGCAGTAAGTATCTAGGATTTGATGAACAGATACAATAGAGCTACGAACATCTTTTGCAATCTCAGAAAAAGGTAAATATCGTCTGCGTCCATTAAATATCAAACTGAAGGAGATAATTTGCCAGCTTACTTCCAGCAATATTGCCGATTTGTTCTATCTTCAAAAGTGCCACAGACAAAATATTTGAACAGAGAATGAAAAGGAAAGGCAATAAGGGATCACCTCATCTTATACCACAGAGTGGTTCAAAGGAAGGAGTAGTTCACCGTTAAGCAAGATAAGAGTAGTAAACAATAGAAACTCGTTATGCACAAGTTGAATCCAATGAGTAGGAGACCCCAGATTGGAAAACAACTGATGGAGGAAATCCCAACTCAATAGAACGAAATGGGCCGTAAGTTCCTGAGCTGGGATGACAATATCAAAAATACATCTTTTTGATGCAAAAGCATTCTGGAAAGGAGGGATAAGATCTTTCATAGCAGGAATCATCCAATTGACCAAGCATTTGGAAATAACTTTGTAGATCACATTGCTTAAACTGATCGAACGAAAATCATTTGCGGTAATCGGAGAAGGGAGATTAGGAGCGGGAGTAATGAAAGATTTATTTACTTCCTGAAGCATCATCTCAGAATTAGGAAATGAAAAATGACTGTGAGTACTAGAGATATCAATGGGCCGGGCTTGGGCCGGCCCAGCCCAAGCCTAGCGGGCCTCCAACGAAACCGGGCCGGGGCCGGGCCAGAAGAAGTGAAAACCGGGCCGGGCCTGAAAACTGATATACTTGGGCCCAGCCCAAGCCCTGGTCCTAGGCCCAATATTTTAGGGTCGGGCTTGGGCCGGCTCAGGCCCAAAAAAATTTTTGGTTTTTTTTCCCTATTCTTAACTCCTTGTTATTCACATTTATAAATTAAATGGTTGGAGACTTGGAGCAACATCAAAAGCCTCTCGCCAAATGAAACTAGTGTAAGAGGTTCCCCATTAATGTTGTAGTACGGTTCCCGTTACACAAGAGGGGCACTAGCAGTTAAACATGGGTGACTCTCTCATTAGTTTGTCTACTTCCTCCTTTTCTATATACATCCCTATCTTTATTGTAAAATCATGATCACTGCAAAGAGGTTGCTACAAACCCTTTAAGACATTTGATTTCCAAAAATTTTACATTCCGAATGTGAAATTTTTAGAAATATTAATATGTATGTAAACAATAATATTTCTAACATTCAAATATTCAAACCGATAAAGTTAAATTGAAGATAAATATGTTCATAGGCCCTCCTCCTTTTATCTGGGTTTGGGACCGGCTGCTTGTAAACAAACAGGCGAAGTTACTTATTTTATATATATATATGAAAGAATATTTATCTTGTTTCTAAAAAAACTATTTTTTGTGAAAATTTTTATTCTTAAAACTTGAGAAAAGGAAAATAAAAATAAATTACCTAATCATCTGGAAGTACTTCAATGTCCGAGTCACTGCTCTTCCTATCATCAATCGGTTTATCTTGCTCGCGGTATTTCGCATCAAGATAATCCTTCCAACATACACATAGCTCGAGCGACTCGGGGTTAAGACGACTCCTCCTGTCATCCAAAACCCTCCCGCTCGCTGAAAATGCCGACTCTGAAGCAACCGTGGAGGCTTGCACTGGCAGTACATCCCGTGCAATTTGGGATAAAGTTTTATACATGTTTTGATTTTGTTTCCAAAAATTTAACAAATTAAAATTAACCTGTTCTTGCACTGATAAATCAGAATAATGATCAGTATTTGAATATACACCAATCTCATTAAAAGAGGAAAAAGTAGACGAACCTGCCGAATTAGAAGTACCTTCACCTGGTAGTTGTCTTGCTACTAGATGTTCAAAGCCCTTAAGGTATGGCGCATAATACCTCTCAGCAGTCGATGATGAAGCTCGCCCGCGCACGTCAGCAGAATTACGATAGAAGTTGAACAGTTCCTCAAATGTCTTGCTCACTTTCGCTGTGAGTTGGTTGTGTCCTCTACTGTGTAGCACATTAATTTCGATATCTCTTGTATCGAGACGTTCACGCCATGCAACTTTAACCTAGGATCTAAACAAGTAGCCACAGCAAAAATAACAGGCAGTTCACTCCAATATTTATTAAACTTTTCATCCATCACTTTTACTATTTCCGTAAAGGGTCCTATATATCTCCATTTTGTTAACATTGTAGCCATCTTGAGAATTTCTATTACAGCGAGAGGAGAGGTGGGATAGTACGTACCAGACAATAAATTGGTAGACGTGTAAAATACCTCCAAAAATTCAGCTAGGTATGTGGCCATCTGCCATTCCTCTTGAGTTGGCAAGCCGGCTGGGAACGAGGTTAGTAGAAAATGCGTATAGACTTCTTTGTATGCCAGAATGTGTAAAAGCATATGGTATGTAGAGTTCCACCTGTGGACCACATCTGTAACTGCTCTCCTGCGAGGCATATTATATTGACACACAACGTTTTAAATTGTTGTGTTCTCGGACCGAACTATTAACATACGCTGTCATACCCCTCATTTTGACAAGAATATCTCCTGCAGCAGCTAAACCATCTTGAACAATTAAATTAATTATATGACAAACACAACGAACATGAAATAATTGACCAGAAAGTACAGGTTTGAGGCTCTCCTTTAAAGCATCAACAGCAGCTGTATTGTTAGAAGCATTATCAAAACTAATACTCATAATCTTATTCTTTAATTTAAACGTGGTACATGCTTTTAATATAATAGTAGCAATGTTCATTCCATCATGCGGAAAAGGAAAGAGCTCGAAAGCGATGATTCTCTTGTGCATAATCCAATCTGCATCAATCCAATGGGCCGTCACACAAGTATAACTAACAAAAGTAAACGAAGATTGCCAAATATCAGAAGTAAGACTAACTTTACCGTCAAAATTATCGAAATAATCGATCAGGCGTGCTTTAGCAGCATTATACTGTCGGAGTGCATCGGATCTAGTTGTGTTTCTATGAACCTTTTTGTACAAAGGTTGAACGTATGTGTTCATATATCTAGAGTGCTTAGCATTATCGGCAAAAGAAAAGGCTTGTTCATCGTGAATAACAAATTCAGCGAGACCGTCTCTTTGCTCTCGCTGATTATAAACAAATAACTTACCGTCAAAAGATAACTGCGTTTGGGTAGGTTCGACGTGGCCTTGTCGAGGTGCACACTGAGGGTAATGCCTGTTAAGATGTCCATTACCACTACCAGAGAAAATAATTTAGCACAGTACTTACATCGAGCTTTTCGGATGCCGTCCACCGTAACTTCATCAAAATGATTCCAACACTCGGCTTTCTTTTTTTCACCTTTTGGACTTCTGGCTCATTACCGGAGGCATTGCTCGGCCCTTCTTCATCATGACCGGCATAGGTTAAGATTATGCCACGGAGTAGTAGCTTCGCCAACCGAGCTGCGTCCTTGACTATAATGCGGGGGGTCTTGTGAAGGCGTGTATTCAATATCTGGAATGTTTTGATTGAACTCCCAATTGGCTTGGGTATCTATCATACAGCCTGTACTCATTCGTCCAGGAACGAATGGTTGTGGTGGTGCTTGGATTGGTGTTTGTGATGGCCGTGGTGCTGGCGCTTGTGCTGGTGGTGGTGCTTGACCTGATGATGATGTTTTTCGTGATGATGATCCACGCCTTAATTTCTTCAGTAATCCAGCCATATTTGACGCTAAACTTTTTTATTAGATTGAAAAAATAAAACTAGAGCAGTAATAAGTAATTAAAAATAACAATTAAAAAGAATTGAAGAGTAACTAATGAATAAGAGTAATTAGTAATTCAAAATTGGAGGAGTTAGTAATTAAAAAGAATTTGTAATAGTAATTAATAAATAAGAATTCACTAATTACTAATTAGTAAACAAAATAATTAGAGAGTAACAAATGAATAAGAGGAAGAGTTAGTAATTAGAATTTAACATCAGCAGTAATTAGTAAACATGAGTAGTAATTAGCAAAAGTACTAATTAGTAAACAAGAGTAGTAATTAGCAAGAGTAGTAATTGGAGAGGAAAATAGTAGCAAAGCTTGTAGAAATGTAGAATGTTTAGATAAGAGAGAGTAAGAAGATTGGTGTGAAAAATTAGAAAGGAAGGGTGTGAATTTATAGATTTTTCAAAGTTCACAAAAGACCAAAATACCCCTAACAACTATCCGTTTATAGTTGTTAGGGAGGGTAAAAGTGTAAAAAACCTTAAAAGATTTTAAAAAGTTAACTTTGACCAAAATACCCCCCAAACTAGCCGTTATATAGTTGTTGGGGGGGTAAAAGTGGAATTTTTTGAATTAGTGGGGAATATAGCCGTTGGGGGGGGGGGACAAAAATTTGAAAAAAGTGGGCAGCCCAGAATTTGGGCCAATTTAGGGCCGAATTTGGGCCAATTTAGGGCCAGATCCGGGCCAAAACAGGGCCAGTTTCGGGCCAATTTCGGGCCAGGGCTTTTTTGGGCCTTTTTAGGGCCGGGCCATTTTTTCTGAAACCTTGGCCTGGTCCAAGCCCAGGTCCAAGGCCCTAAATAGGCGGGCCTACACTGTTCATAACCGGGCTTGGGCCGGCTCGGGCTTTTTTCGGGCCACAACGGGCTGGGCCGCGGGCCAACCGGCCCTATTGACATTTCTAGTGAGTACCAAAGGACACATAACGTCCCAATAATTTTTATACAGCGTAGCTGGAAAACCATCACAACCTGGAGTCTTATAACTCCCAGGCCGAAACACTACTCTCTTAACTTCATCTGCAGGTTGCTGTAAATAATTCAGATTAGGGAAGAGAGATGTGATAGAGGTAATGCCTGTAAGTAGGTACAGATCTCAAATTCACTCATCAATTCTAAGAAGGGAGGCAAAAAAATCCTGAAATAAGAAACAAGGTAGTTTCGAATTGCTACAATATCGATGAAACACCCTTCCGCTATCATTAGAAATTCCTTAATTTGATTAGGTCCTCTTCTATTGGTAATAGAAGTGATGCCAAGGAAAGTGGGTTCGCAGTCGACGTGGAGGTGCCACAAAGAATGCAGTCCGAGTCAGATGCCAAGTACGCTGATGTGGGACACAACAAGGGTGGAGCAAGGGTAGAGACCAAGGGCTTCCCAGACAGAGCCTGAGAGTGGCAGTGCTGCGAGGGCAATGGCGTGAGATGCATACACGACGACAGTCACAGTCCGATGCTTAGGTCCAGAGTCAAGGTCCTGTATATTTCTCTCTCTAGGATTCTAGAGTGAGAAACTGAAAAATGTTCTGAGAATGTCCAACCGTCAGAAAATGTCCAAGCCTCCTAAATGAATTCTCAAGACCTCTATTTATAGAGGTTGAGATGATGATGTCATCACAAGACACATGGCGCTCTCCGGGAGTGACACGTCACCGAGGGGTCCACACCTGTCGATGCTCCACGGACTGTCGAATCGCATATTCACCCGGCCTGCCCTGCACAGTGTCGCTCTGTCTGTCTGGAAAGACTGGCTCCCACAGCGTCGGTGTGGCCAGAGACGCCTTGATCTAGCCAAACCCAACCCTTGCAGAGTCCCACAGGCCTGGCAGCGGTGGGGAAGACCGGACGCCCAGCTGCCAGGTGGACTAGGCGCGATGCCCTCCGAAGACCTGCTGCCGTCTCGGAGTGACCCAGGGGTCATAGTCCCTAAGGGTGCCAACGCGAGCCCCCAGTGCCGGAGCATGTAGGCTTGTCACGAAGACACCCTGGTGGAGATAGTGTCCCGGAGGAGTCGCATATCCCACGTGAAACCAATAAAACAACCCTAGAAGGGGGTGAATAGGGTTTTTGAAAATTAATGGGGAATTTAAACTAAACACAATCATAAATCTCAATCAAATCACGTAATAATTCAATGAAGATGCTAACTAAACAATCTCAAACAATTAAAGAGCAATAAGTAAAGAGATTGAGTTAGAGATACTTGACAAGGAGATTTAAATGGTTCGGCTTGAACTACCCTCAAGCCTACATCCACCTCTTCAAGGAAGTCCCTTGCAAGAGCACTAGAATCCACTAGCAACAATCTTCTTCCGGGTCAAGATCAAAACCCTTACAACACTTGGTGATATCCCCACACCAAGCACAAGCCTTGAATCCACAAAGCTCACCCAAGACTTGACAAACCCAAGCCTTGATCACAATCCTTTTACAAAGATCAATTGTGTACAAAGAAACCTTCTTGAAAGGAAATGAGTACAAATGAAGCTCTAGTACAATAGAGAGATGAGAAAATTGATGACTTGAAGAATGCTCACTCTCAATCAAAGAATTGCTCACAAAGATGCTCTCTTTAATGATGTAAAATCATGAAGATGAAGAGAGAAAAGTTTAATCTATGAGCCTTGATGTTTCTCTAATGAATGGAGGCTTAGAATGTGGTTTCCATGGTGTATGATGAAGCCCCAAATCATTTATATAGAGAGCAAATGAAATATAGCCGTTAGAGGCAAAATATGGGCAAAACTGCCATTACAGTCGACTGTATTCCCAATGCAGTCGACTGTAATCCCTCTAAAATAGCCGTTGGAGTTTTGTCCTCGAAAATAGCCGTTGGAACTGAATTTTGACCAATGCAGTCGACTGTATTCAAATACAGTCGACTGTATTACCCTACTGCCTATCAGCTGCCTCACGGAACCCCCTTTCCTATTTTGGGCATAACTTTCTCTAGAAAAATCGGATTGAGGTGCCGTTTTTTGCGTTAGAAAGCTAATGAAAAGTTTTATCAAGATATGAAAAGATTGGCACCAAAATAGTTTTTGAGAAATCTGAGTGAGCTCCAAAGTTCACTCATTTTCAAGAACCACACTTGTGTGAAAGGTTATGAACTCACATGCAATGCACAAGGTGTCCTAAGGTCTTTTTAGGTCATAGTCATCAATCCAACCATCAAACCAAGACTAGTTACATAATAGTAAAGACCAATCATAATCGTAGTAACTTAGCCTTTGCATTCTTTCTTACTCTTCGACATTGGACTTGATGAAGCTTCTATAGCATGTCCACTATAACTTTAAGCTTCTTTGGCTTTAATCCATCTATCCAACTTCTCAAATGTGTCTTCATGAGTGTGCATGTATATACCTACTAAGAATACACTCAAAGCACACATTAGAACATAATCAATGTGTAGTTATCATCAAAACAAGATGTAAGCCTAGGTTATCCAACCCTAGGGCTAACAATCTCCCCCTTTTTATGATGACAAACATTGATTCTATATAAGGTATGATGTATCATATGATAGACAATTAAGCACAACAATCTCACATAGAACATTCAATCATATCTTGTATACTCAAGATATGTCAATCTATCTCATTTAGCGATTAAGCTTGTAGCTAGCTTCCCTGGCTAAAACAAGATATGCTCTTCCTTTAATGTTCTCTCAAAACACACAATCACATAGCATATAGAATCAAGATTATTTCTCCCCCTTTGTCATCAACAAAGAGACAAGGGTATGTGTGTGTGAAGAGATAGTTATAAGCAAGATAATGGCATGAGGTGCATATAACTCATGAACTTATACGGATGACATCAAGAGTTCCTTCATGATCCAAAGAAAGATAGGCAATGTAGCTCAATAATCTCATTTACTTCATGCATTTTTCAAGAGTAACAAGATAGTATGTGATTCAAGCATGTAAGCTTCCCTAGCAAGTTACCATATGCATATTCCATCCTAACGTATGCTCCCCCTCAATCAATGCCAACAATATCCAACAAACACAACTAAATGTCTAACCGAGTCATGATCTCCTTTTGGCATTACCAAAAGGTGCGTGTGTAGGAATGACAATGTGAAGCATAGAGATGACATAATTTCAACATGAAATTTTCACAAAGCAAATGATGGTCATCAACAATCAATATTACCTATATAAGTGCAAGAGGACCATGCATCGTCATCTAAATCCTATAAGTATCCAAGATTATAACATAGAGAAATAAACAAACAAGGACTCACACTTTAGACCATAGTTCACATGAATTCTCAACAAGCAAGTTATTTTATAGAATTGACAATTTAAGCATACTTGATAACCTATAAGTTTAGCACATAGCACAATGTTGAGAAGATCGTTAAGTTTTACCCTCTTTGTGAATTACCAAGGAATTGAGCTCATGAGTGATCATTCTTGAAGTCCATTTTCTTGACAAGCTTTGAGGCTCTCCTCATTTGAAGTAGCATGTCCAATCTCGGAATGCTTACTCCCCCTTAAGATTTAGCTTGTTGCTCCTCCTTCTCAAAATTTTCTTGGAGCCTTCTCCTTGTTACTATTTGCCTTTGCTTTGAACAACCTACAATCACAATTTAGGTCTAACTTTTGGAACCCACATTTTCTTGGGTCCATAAGTGTTAGTCTTAGCAAAATTAAGAAACTCTTTAACAACCCACATTTTCTTGACACCTCCAACATGAACAATTCTACAAGGACAATAACTAGTCGTATGCCCTTTATTGTTGCACCAACCACAATGTGTAAATGGTGTGCAATAGTTCTTAGGTTGTTTTGAATGCATATTCAACCTAGCTTGTTGTTAAAAGATTTTAGGAGGCAATGCCAAGGGATCTAATCCAATACCGCCTTTGTTAAGACCAACTTTTTGGTGTCCAAGCATGACATTCAAGTTGTTTTTACCATCAACAAATTTTTCAAGGCATTTTTTCAAATCACAAATCTCAACTCTTAAGTCTTCATTTTGTTTTTCTAAAACCAAAGTATTGCAAGAGATTTTTTTTATGCTAGGAATGTTCACAATCAAATCAACTAAATTATTATTCACATGTTCCACATAGAGATGGCTAGACATGCATTCATTCTTAACATGAAACTCACTATTTTCACTTTTTAAGTCATATAGTTCTTTTGAAATCGCATGCACTTGTTTTCTCAAAGCACAATTTTTCTTGGCTAATTTCATGGATTCTTCATATAAAAGAGCATAAGCATCATGAATATTATCATTGGAGCAATTGCTATCACTGTCACTATATGAAGAATTTACCTCATCATCTTTTCGAGCCATGAAGCATAAATTTGCATCTCCCTCATCGAAATGACCACGTTCATCTCCATTTGAATCATCATCACTACAAATGATGGCTTCGATTGATGTCTTCATGGAGTGCTTCTTTCTTGACCCTTTCTTCTTCTTATTCTCCCATGAAGTAATATCTACACTTGAATCATTCTTGCTCTTGTGTGAGTTTCCAACTTTCTTAATCTTGAGAAACTCATTGAATTCCTTTGCAAGTATGTCCATCTCCTTGTTATTCAAGTCTTCTTCCTCTTCACTTGAAGATTGATCCATCATTGATGAAGCTTTAAGAGCAATGCACTTCTTCTTCTTCTTTGGAACTTTTTTCCCGAATGATTCAAGTTGCATTTCATATGTCATCAAGGAGCAAATTAATTCATCCAACGAGAAGGTATTGAGATCCTTTGATTCTTGAAGTGCGATGATTTTTGCATCCCATTCTCTAGGTAATGACCTAATTACCTTTCTCACAAGATCACCGATAGAGAAATCTTTTCCTAATTGTTTCAAAGTATTAACAATTTTAGTGAAATGAAAATTCATTTCCATAATAGATTCATCAGAAAATATTTGAAACAATTCATATTCTCTATGCCATAAATTCATCTTTGAATCTTTTAGGAGAGAAGTCCCTTCATGAGTGACTTGAAGTGTATCCCACATACTCTTAGCCGAATCACACATAATAACTCGATTGAGTTCATTTGTGTTTAAAGCACAAACAAGGCAATTTGTAGCTCTAGAATTCATGCAAAGCATATTTCTATCATAATCATTAAATTCGGATTTCTCTTTTGGCACAAGCTTATTCCTAATCCACTTGGTTGGAACATAAGGGCCATCTTCAACGATTCCCCACATTTCATAATCTAAAGATTCTAAAAAATCCTCTCATCTTAATTTTCCATATACTATATGAAGACCCATCAAAAAGTTGAGGTCTAGTAATAGAACTCCCCTCAAGACTAGGAAATCCCATGATCTTTTAACTCTCTAGGTGTTAACCAAAAAATCAAGAGCCGAGGCTCTGATACCACTTGAAACCAATAAAACAACCCTAGAGGGGGGTGAATAGGGTTTTTGAAAATTAATGGGGAATTTAAACTAAACACAATCATAAATCTCAATCAAACCAAGTAATAATTCAATGAAGATGCTAACTAAACAATCTCAAACAATTAATGAGCAATAAGTAAAGAGATTGAGTTAGAGATACTTGACAAGGAGATTTAAATGGTTCGGCTTGAACTACCCTCAAGCCTACATCCACCTCTTCAAGGAAGTCCCTTGCAAGAGCACTAGAATCCACTAGCAACAATCTTCTTCCGGGTCAAGATCAAAACCCTTACAACACTTGGTGATATCCCCACACCAAGCACAAGCCTTGAATCCACAAAGCTCACCCAAGCCTTGATCACAATCCTTTTACAAAGATCAATTGTGTACAAAGAAACCTTCTTGAAAGGAAATGAGTACAAATGAAGCTCTAGTACAATAGAGAGATGAGAGAATTGATGACTTGAAGAATGCTCACTCTCAATCAAAGAATTGCTCACAAAGATGCTCTCTTTAATGATGTAAAATCATGAAGATGAAGAGAGAAAAGTTTAATCTATGAGCCTTGATGTTTCTCTAATGAATGGAGGCTTAGAATGTGATTTCCATGGTGTATGATGAAGCCCCAAATCATTTATATAGAGAGCAAATGAAATATAGCCGTTAGAGACAAAATATGGGCAAAACTGTCATTGCAGTCGACTGTATTCCCAATGCAGTCGACTGTAATCCCTCTAAAATAGCCGTTAAAGTTTTGTCCTCGAAAATGGCCGTTGGAACTGAATTTTGACCAATGCAGTCGACTGCATTGGAATGCAGTCGACTGGATTCAAATACAGTCGACTGTATTACCCTACTGCCTATCAGCTGCCTCACGGAACCCCCTTTCCTATTTTGGGCATAACTTTCTCTAGAAAAATCAGATTGAGGTGCCGTTTTTTGTGTTGGAAAGCTAATGAAAATTTTTATAAAGATATGAAAAGATTGGCACCAAAATAGTTTTTGAGAAAATCAAAGTGAGCTCCAAAGTTCACTCATTTTCAAGAACCACACTTGTGTGAAAGGTTATGAACTCACATGCAATGCACAAGGTGTCCTAAGGTCTTTTTAGGTCATAGTCATCAATCCAACCATCAAACCAAGACTAGTTACATAATAGTAAAGACCAATCATAATCGTAGTAACTTAGCCTTTGCATTCTTTCTTGCTCTTCGACATTGGACTTGATGAAGCTTATATAGCATGTCTACTATAACTTTAAGCTTCTTTGGCTTTAATCCATCTATCCAACTTCTCAAATGTGTCTTCATGAGTGTGCATGTATATACCTACTAAGAATACACTCAAAGCACACATTAGAACATAATCAATGTGTAGTTATCATCAAAACAAGATGTAAGCCTAGGTTATCCAACCCTAGGGCTAACACCACGGATGAGCACTCGGAGCACGTCAAGGTAGCATTCTGGAGGAGCCGTTTACCCGACAGGCCAGGTAGCATCCCGGAGGAGCCGTCTACTAGGTGGAAGGGGAGTTGAAGAGCTCCCTGGTGGAGATAATGTCCTGGAGGAGTCGCCTATTCCCGTGATGAGTCCTTGTGCCGGAGCCCTTAGAGCGTGTCAAGGTAGCATCCCGGAGGAGCCGTCTACCTGGCGGAAGGGGAATTGAAGATCTCTCTGGCGGAGACTGGCCGAGGTAGCATCCCGGAGGAGTTGTCTGTCTGGCGGAAGGGGAATTGAAGAGCTCTCTGGCGGAGATAGTATCCCAAAAGAGTCGCCTATCCCCGTAGGATGCTGCACACTCTGGAGAGTGGGTCGAAGCATGTTCCACGACTAAGGCAAAGTGCGCATGGTGTGGTGAAAGGATGGACCGATACAAGGAGCATGGTAGTGTGACAGAGAGCTAGGGGGCATGACTGTGTTAATGGCACGGCGCACTGGCACGATGGAGTGCGTATGGTGCCGAGGGTAGTGTAGTGTGATAAGGAGCCCGGGGGCACGGCTGTATCAGCAGTGTGGTGCACGGGCACGATAGAATGTGTATGGTGCCTGGGGCACATGTCATGGAGATGGCGCAGCGCATGGGCGCGACGGAGTGCGTATGGTGCTGAGGGCACTGTAGTGTGACAGGAAGCCTGAGGGCACGACTATATCAGCAGCGTGGCGTGTTGGCGGACGACCGGGGTCCGGAGTGAGGTCCGGGTGACGAGGGTCGTAGAGTGACGTCTGGGCGACGGGGGTCACGGAGTGACGTTCGACCCCTTGAAGAGTAGTGAAGATGCTAAGTATAGGGGCCAAAGGCCAACCCTTTAGGGGAAGGCCAAGGCCAACCCCAGTGGATGGCCGAGGCCGACCCCCAAGGGAGGCTGAGGTCGACCCCAAGGGGAAGGCCAAGGCAGAGGCCACGCCAAGGCCGAGGCCACCCTAAGGGGAAGGCCAAGGCCAACTTCCTTTGCTAAGCGCCAAGGTGCGCCGACAGGCGACTAGCGAAGTGCGACGGTCAAGGCATGATAAGCAATCGCACAAGGATGAGTTTCTTGGTGACTAAGTTACGTAGAAAAAGTGAGAAGTGCACATGACTTGAGCGTGCACCTTTGACCGGTTGGAATTGTTGAATATTGTCTGTTGCTTGTATGAACGTGTCATGCAAAATGGGACCCCCAGTGGGCCTTTGGGTGCAACCAAAATAGGTTAGGAACATAAGCCCCTGCATGTGGTGTGTACGGAAGGGCAACCCGAGCGGGCACCGCGCTCAAATTTGCAAGTTTGCACTTAGAAGAATATTTGATGTTTGTTGGTTCGAGAGTTGCTGACGTTGTCTCTGAATGACGAAGGTGCAGAGTAGGTGGCTCGAGCCACCTCTTGCACCATGTGCAGAAGCCTGAGTATGGATAGAAGTTGACACAAGGGCATGATGATAGGGCGTAGAGGCGCGGGCGATGAGGGTCGCGGAATTGGTGCCCGGGTGCAAATATGGGCGTCGAAGTATTGGCGTCAGGACGTGGGCGACGGGGATCGCGGAGGCGGTGGCCCGGCGACGGCGACGGCGACGGCGACGGGGTAAGTGGTTCAAGCTACCTCACGCACCACCTACCAAGTACACTGATGTCGGGGGACATCGTCATGAGGGGCGCGACAAGGGTATGATTGAGCGTCGTGATGCTAGGGCAGTCCACGATGGGCGCCGGGGAGTGGGCAATGCCATGCGGTCAATGTTGTAAAAAAATTTTTTTGAAGCGTTTGGCCTTAGCTATCGGTGTTCGGTCGTTGGGTGAATGTGGGTAGGCCGAAGAGGGATGGCTTTGCTCTGGGGAAGGCCAAAGGGTATGGGATGGGGATGCGAAGGTTGTGGCCGACGGTGTTGACGTGGCCTTGGGTTAGGTGTGGGCGGGCGAGGGGTGAATGGAAGGGGGGAAGATGAAGAAGAAAGGAAAAAGGAAAGAAAAAAAGAAAAAAAAGAAAGAAAGGAAAAAAGGAAAGAAAAAGAAAAGAAAAGAAAATAAGGGGGAGAAGGTCGGCGGCGGCCCTGGGCGGGGGTCGGCAGGGGGGTTGCGGGGGGAGGGGGGCCTAGGCCGATGGGGGGGTAAGGCCGAGGCTGAGAGAGGGGCAGGGGATGAAAGAAGAGAGGAAGGGGAAGAAGGGGGCGGGGTGGGGTGGTGGTGGCACGAGGCCGCTGGCTGGTAGGCGAGCGGAAGAGGGAAGAGGAAGTGGGCACGAGGCCGCTGGTAGGCGAGCGGAAGGGGGAAGGGGAAGTGGGCCGAGGCTGAGGGGTGAGGTCGAGGCCGATGGGGTGGGGAGGCCGAGGGGGCGGGGGAAGAAGGAAGGGGAAAGGGGGCGGCAGGGACGGCGGGGTGCCGTAGCGGGTGGGCGAGGGGGCAGGGGGTGAAGAAAGGGAGGAGAGAGGGGGGAGGTGGTCGCCGGCAAGGGGGCGACGCCTGCCACGGAGTGGCGTGGAAGGTGGCCGAAAGGGCGGCGGCGCAAGGTGAGAGGCGTGAAGAAGGAGAAGAGAAAGCAAAATGGGAAGAAAATTAGGGTTAGGGTTTAGGTTCGGGTGGGTCGGGTTCTAGTGGGGGAGTTGGGCGAGGGGCTGAGAGAGAGAATGGGCACGTGGGTCAGGCAAGCAAGCGGGTCACGCGTGGAGGATTCTGCCCTTTTTGATTATGAATCTGAATTCTTTTTGGCAACCCTAAAGAGGGAGCCCCCAAGAAAAGTTTCAGAATGTACAATATGAGAATGAATGGGAGTGATGGGGGGAAAGTGTTAGAGGGAGAGTGAGGGGTTGGTGGGAGGGAGATGAAAATTATGTGAAATTTTTTTCTAAGTGTAGAACGAGGGTGAGAGGTAAGTGCCCGACCACGAGCAGGCAGGGTGAGAGGGAGGAGTGCGAAGGGGGTGAGAAAATTTTTCTAAGTGTTGAGAAGATTTCCCGAGTGTTGGAAGGAGCATAAGATATAGGGGTGAAATTTTTTTCTAAGTGTTGAGCTCGGACAAGGGTGCCGAGGGAGACCGCTGAGGGTGAACATGGATGACCGGTTGCAAAAAAAAATAAAAAATTTTCTAAGTGTTGGGCTGAGTCAAGGATGGCGAGGGAGACCACTGAGGGTGATCATCGATGACCGGTTGCGAAAAAAATGAAAAATTTTCTAAGTGTCAAAAAAGGATGAGGGGGTAATGATGCGACCGTAGTAGCGCGGCTCGAGCCATCTCCTGCACCACGTACCAAGTCGCTGTAATGTGAGGCGGAAGGGGTTGGGAGGGAGTGAAGCCCCCAAGGGAGTGGGTGATGGTATCAAGAGTGGTGGCAGTAGGCCTGTGCAAGAGCCTTGTGGCTTGAACAATTTATAAGTCTGGAAATTGCAACTTCATTGATAACAAAAGATAGGCAACATGCCTTGGTACATGGGAGTTGAGTACATGGATGCAAAATGAAGGGAAAAAATACAAGTGTGCAAAACACACTAGGCATGCTAGGGCTTGGGCAGTTGGTTCAAATGTCCCGGACTTAGAGTTTGAGCTCGCCAGATGCAATTTTGTCGGCGAACTTGAGGCCCCTGCACCACTTGTGGCCGTGACCGACCTTCCGATGATAGGGGCAGTAGTTGGGATGGGCTAAGTCTTCCGGAGTAGGTTCAGTGTCGGCATTAGGCAGGGTTATATCATTGTCATTGATCCATGTCTCGAGGAGAGCTCTGACAGTCTTCAAGTCACACAAGTATTCCAGGGCAGGCATCGGCTGCCTTCTCTTGTCAGGGCGTCCATCTCTTCCTTGGGACTGACGCTTACGGTTGTTGTCGTCGTTATTGGCTGCTTTTTTCGTTGCGGCCAAAGTAATATGAGTTTGGGGCTTTGGGGTCTTTGACGGACCGATCGAGTCATATGTGAGTCGTGTAGCTTCCTTGAGGTGTCCCCAAGACCGAAGCTGGAGGTTTTCATGGTAGACCATGTAGGTGTCCTTCATGTTCTTAATGCAAATGGGTACAAGGGTTTCATCCTTGTTGAAGTCTGTGCATTCCAAGCACTTGTGATGAAATCACGTGACATAGGTGTTGAGGTCCTCCCCGGGGTTCTAGCAGATTCCGGCAATGTCAACGATCGTCACACGCTACGTCTCATAGTGGAACTTGTTAAGGAAGAGATGGACCATGTCGGACCAGGAGTGGATAGTACCATCAGGAATCTGATAATACCAAGAGTAGGCGAGACCAGTCATGGACTTGTGGAATTCACGAAGCTTCAAAGTGTCATCCTCCCTATAGTGCTCCAGAGAGCCAGAAAAATAGGTGATGTGCTCGCGGGCATTGCCCTCTTTAGCGTTGAACAAGGTGAAGGATGGTTGCTTGTACTTGACAGGGTAGGGCTTGGTAGCGAGGCTGCTAGAGTAGGGAGCATGGCCTGACAGCTTAGAGGGGGAGTGTGGTAAGGACGACTGCTTGAGACGGTGAAGGATGGCATCAAGGTCATGCTTGGTGACGTACGAGGCATGTGAGGATTTATGCCCTATCGAGATAATCCAGGCACCAGAGCCCCCAGACGGGGCAACCTGAGGCATTAAGGGGATGCCAACGATCGAAAGGGGTTGGTGGTAGAGAACAACTTATTGGGGTATCATTTGCATATGGGTAGTGTTAGCGGCTGGAAGCCGGTCGTCAGGAAGGGTCGACTGGAGTAAGCCAGGGGAATGACTTGTGTTTAGGTTTCAGTTGGTTATGTTCGAGTTAGGCTCTATCTCAATTGAGTCGTGAGTCTCTGAAGTGCTTTGAGCAAGGGTAAGCAGGCTGAGGTGCCGCGAGTTCTACTGTCGAGGGCCAGGAGGACCAAGGCAGCGGTGGTCGCGACACTGGGACCTGGGCAGTGTCCAAAACTATCCCAGGCCCTGACGGCTGAATCTGAGGGGAAGGGGCCAACCCTAGAGCTTGGGATGGCAGGGGATGAGCAGCGGACACATGGTGGGGAGCTCTAAGGCCTTGAGAAGTCAGCATTTGTGAAGTCAAGACTTGGATGGATTTTTGCATTTCTAAGATGACATCCATGAGAGTAGATTGAGAGTCTTGGAGGACGGTGATGGTAGGAGTAAGGTGTTGGATTGTGGCGTTGACGATCGCGGCCACATCGGGTGGATCCATCTTAAGGGGAGCCTAGAGTTGGTTGTGACTGGTCTCCTCTTGGTCCTTGAGGTGTTGCTCCTCTTGGACGGCCGGGTTGAGGCATTGGCTGGTAGTCTTGGTAGTCCTTCGTTGTTGACGCATGGTTGTTTGGGTGTGTCAGGCATGGAGCGAACTGCACAGCGATGCTCACCTCCCCAGCGGAGTCGCCAAAATGATGCCAAGGAAAGTGAGTTCGCAGTCGACGTGGAGGTGCCACAAGGAATGCAGTCTGAGCCAAATGCCAAGTGGGCTGATGTGGGACACAATAAGGGTAGAGAAGGGGGCAGAGACCAAGGGCTTCCCAAACAGAGCCCGAGGGTGGAAGTGCTGCGAGGGCGATGGAGTGGGATGAATACACGACGACAGTCACAGTTCGATGTTTAGGTCCAGAGTCAAGGTCCTGTATGTTTTCTCTCTGGGATTCTAGAATGAGAAAGTGAAAATGTTCTGAGAATGTCCAACCGTAAAAAAATGTCCAAGCCTCTTAAATAAATTCTCAAGACCTCTATTTATAGAGGTTGAGATGATGATGTTATCACGCAACACGTGGCGCTCCCCGAGAGTGACACGTCACTGAGGGGTCCACAGCTGCCGGTGCTCCACGGACTGTCGAATCGCATATTCACCTAGCCTGCCCCACACAGCGTCGCTCTGTCTGTCTGGAAAGACTGGCTCCCACAGCGTCGGTGTGGCCAAAGAACCCCTTGATCTAGCCATAAATCTAAGCCCTTGTAGAGTCCCAAAGGCCTGGCAGCGGTGGGGAAGACCCGACGCCTAGCTGTCAGGTGGACTAGGCGCGATGCCCTCCAAAGACTTGCTTCCGTCTTGGAGTGACCCGGGGGTCATAGTCCCTAGGGAGCCCCCAGTGCCGGAGCACGTAGACCAGTCGCGAAGACACCCTGGAGCAGATAGTGTCTCGGAGGAGTCGCCTATCCCGCGGGTGAGTCCTTGTGTCGGAGCACTCGGAGTGCTTCAAGGTAGCATCCCGGAGGAGTCGTCTACCTGGCGGAAAGGGAGTGAAAAGCTCCCTGGCTGAGATAATGTCCTAGATGAGTCATCTTTTAACAGGCCGAGGTAGCATCCCAAAGGAGTCGTCTACCTGGCAGAAGGGGAGTTGAAAAGCTCCCTGGCGGAGATAGTGTCCCGGAGGAGTTGCCTATCCCCGTAGCGCGATGCCCTCCGAAGACCTGCTTCCATCTCGGAATGACCCGAGGGTCATAGTTCCTAAGGAGCCCCCAGTGCCAAAGCACGTAGGCCAGTCACAAAGACACCCTGGCGGAGATAGTGTCCCGAATGAGTTGCATATCCCCGCGGGTGAGTCCTTGTGCCGGAGCACTCAGAGCGCGTCAAGGTAGCATCCCAGAGGAGCCGTCTACTTGACTGGCCGAGGTAGCATCCCGGAGGAGCTGTCTACCTGACGGATAAGGAGTTGAAAATCTCCCTGACAGAGATAGTGTCCCGGAGGAGTTGTCTATCCCCGCTGATGAGTCCTTGTGCCGGAGCACTCGGCGCGCGTCAAGGTAGAATCTCGGAGGACCTATCTACCTGACTTGCCGAGGTAGCATCCTGGAGGAGCCGTCCACTCGGCGAAAGGGGAGTTAAAGAGCTCTCTAGTGGAGATAGTGTCCCGGAGGAGTCGCCTATCCCCACGGTGAGTCCTTGTGCCGGAGCACTCAGAGGTATCAAGGTAGCATCCTGGAGGAGCCGTCTACCCGAATGACCGAGGTAGCATCCTGGAGTAGCCGTCTGCCTGGCGGAAGGGGAGTTAAAGAGCTCCTTGGCGAAGATAGTGTCCTGGAGGAGTCGCCTATCCCCGCAGGATGCTGCACACTCCGGTGAGTGGGTCGAAGCATGTTCCACGACCAAGGCAAGGTGTCACGACCCGAACCCACGGGCAGGCCCACGAGCTAGGCACGTGACCGGCCGCAGACCCAATAGACTCCAATTTAGGGCTCTGCCAGGCCTTACTCGCTAAAACCTGTACACAATTCTAAAATCATACATTAACTAACACCATATCATGAATTTCTAAAGATGCCCTTATAACTCTTTCCCAAATCATCTCTACTGAAATCCTCCAAAGAGACCGATAGCATTTATTTTAAAGAAACCTCCTAAAATTAAGCTACGAACAATTCAAATAAATAACTGGCAGTTCTACAATTTCTCAAGGGCTTAAACAACTTCCTAACGAGCATCTCCTGCGGCTTCATTCTCATTTCCCTCGTAATACTCATGTTCATCTAGTTGATCGCCTGAAAACATTTATAAAAAGGGGTGAGCTTGGGGCCTAGTAAGTACACAAACCATATCCCTAAAATAGATTTTGAGATTCATAAAAACATGAAACATGCCATGGTTTTCTTCAATTTAAAACTGGTAAACATTTCACAAGAGATACTATGCATATATATACTTTTGAAAGCAATTCATCGAAGATTCTCAGAAACGAAGTATGACATCAAGTAGGCTCATCAATAACTATCACAGTTCATCATAACATAGGCATGTTGCGGTCAGCGTACGTTCCCCCTGACTAGGGCCCACAATCCCTACTCCACCTGGGATGAACATTATTTGGTCAGGGTATGCGCCCCCCGACTAGGGCCCACAATCCCTCCTTCATCCAGGATACATATAGTGTGGACGTAAGGGCGCACCACGAGCAACAGTACTGTGCGTCAACGTATCGTCCCGTTGACCAGGACCCAGCAATCCAACTTTCCCCCGTGGATATGGGGCGCAACAACCAAGCCAGAAATACCGTCTCATTCAACATAAGCCAACTTTAAAACACTACTCATAGAAAACATTCCATGGCATTTTTTTATGCATTTTCTCATCAAACAATTTACACAAAAGCAGTAGCATGTAAAAGGATTTAAAACTTCTAATTGGAACAATTCATTTATACATATACATAAACGGAAAATAGGGTGTACGGAGGAATATGGCAGGAGTACTTACTTGTTGCTGACATATTTCCTCGATCCAAAATGTAGCGCAATGATCAGTTGTTACGTTTGACCAATAGCACCGTTAAGGCCATTCCTTTCATCTCCATAGCCCCGACTTCACCATAACCCGAAGGGCATCATTGAGGAAAAAAATGCAGAATTCCTGTCGAATATTTTCTCAAACAACTCAGACGCCGTATCCGACCGCCTGTTACACAACCCGTCTAAAATCGAGCCCAATTCACCATGTCATTCTCAGGCATTTCATCACCGTTGCCGAATTTCCCTCAGTCACCGGTTTCTAATAACCAACCAAGCAACCTTGCGCTAAATAGTACCCAGTTAATCGCTAGAGCTCATGCTAACAATTCCCTTTTATATATTCTCATAGCCTATGCGCTTTCTCCACCAACACACATACATGCATAGGGTACGCCTTCGCAAGCATACGACGCACCTACACCATGTACACATATGGTACACCACGCACACGTACTTACCATACCACATAGCCGTACAACTGAACTTTACCAATTGATTTTCACCCAAGTAACCCATCACTTCCAAAACCGTCCAAGCACCTAATACTCACCCTTCACACTGGAAAACACACAACCAAGACAGGCACGTAACCGTACACTACCACACGACCACACTCTCACCACACAGTACACGTACAACCATCGTACTGCTACTCACACATAAAAAGGCTTTACGCACTACCATGTTGCCTACACAACAACGTGCTCATTCACCTCATGCAACTGCAGAAATTACCCCACACCTACACAATATACACATCTGCTCAAACACACGCAACGTACACCCACCAGTGCACACGCACAATTATCCAGATACCACAATCACACAGTCATACCCACTCCACCCACAACTACTCCATCCCAGTATAGTTGCCACACCCATCAACTATTGTGACCAAAAGGTTCCCTCATCTATCAACAAGGTCTTAAGTTTTATCACCCGCCGCCATATACACCCCACCACAGTGCCCCACATACACACCCTATTATAGATGATTGTTCGACAACAATAACACCCACACACCTGACAAGCACTGACACCGTACACCCACAGCTGTACACAAAAACCACCATCCATCGCCAACACTACCGCCAAATGACCGCCACTGCACCCATTCATCGACAACACAAGCAACGACAAAAACCCATATCACAATTTATATAAAGTGCCAAAAAGAACAGTGCTTGGCATAGTAAATCACAGGCAATCGGAGCGTGTAAACAGCTGTCATCGGTGGTCGTTGATTTTGGCAAATCAAGGCTGAAAATCGACGACGACTATGTTGCTCGACGCAAAACTGTAGTCGTAACACTAATTGGAGGTCCCAGTGGCCACGACGAATGGTCGGTGCACAGGGAAGAGAGCTGACAGCGGCCGACGGTCGTCCTTGGTGTTTATTGGAAATTTTGGTCGGCCGGCGGTGAATATCGCATGGTGGTGGCAGCGGGGCATCATTTGCGGCACGACAGTTATGGAGGCTCGGTGAAGAGGTAGCTGGAGTTGCTCGCCGGCGATTGGGCTGCCTACCGAAGTTGTACTCGCCGAAGACATGGTGGCCGGCGACACCGATCGCACGGCAACTTGGCAGTGGCCGCGACGCCTTTGGCTACGGCATGGTTGTCGCGAAGGTGTTGTGCGGTGATGCTCGATGGAGGCGCGGCCGGAGTTGTTCGCCGGTGATGGAGTGGTTGATTGACCGGTGATGGTCCATGGCCGGTTGTGCATGCAATCTGGCAGGGCGGCCGTTAGGCGATGGCGTCCGGCGAAGGGGTTTAGCCAGAGTTGCTCTCCGGTGACCGTGGTGTGGCCTAAAATGGCTGCCTCGATCTGGCAAGCAGAGGCGCCGCCCGTTCTAGGGCCGGCTGCCTTCCCTATTTCTCTCTACCAATTTTTCTTTCTCTCTCTCTCTCTCTCTCTCTCTCTCTCTCTTTTTGTTTTCGCTTATTTATAAAGTATATTCCTTTAATTGTTACCAAAGCATCCTCCTTTATATCCCCCAATCTCTCTCTTCCATTTTAAAATAGCAAGTTGGTAGATAAGATATTTTTACAATAAACCATAATTACTTATAACTTCTTTAATGTGATTAAGATTCATTTATTTCTCTAGTGCGTTCACTTGTTATCCCTAACTGTCGGTGTTATAAGTTGTCGCCGATAATATCACTCAAGTCAATCGTCGCTAAAGTAATAATAGCTGGGTAAACCTAGGTTCGGGACATCACACAAGGTGTGCATGGTGTGGTGAAAGGATGGACCGATGTAAGGAGCATGGTAGTGTGACAGAGAGCCAGGGGCACTACTATGTTAGTGGCGCGGCGCACGGGCGCGGCGGAGTGCGTATGGTGCCGAGGGCACTATAGTGTGACATGGAGCCCGGGGGCATGGCTGTAGCAGCAGCACGGTGCACGGGCCCGGTGGAGTACGTATGGTGCCGAGGGCACTGTAGTATGAGAGGGAGCCTGGGGTCACGGTTGTATGAGCAGCGTGGCACACAGGCGTGACAGAGTATGTATGGTGCCTGGGGCACATGTCATGGAGACGGCGTAGCGCATGGGCACGACGGAGTGCGTATGGTGCCAGGGACACTGTAGTGTGACATGGAGCCTGGGGGCACGGCTGTATCAGCAGCGCCGTGCACGGGTGCGACAGAGTGCCGGACAACGGGGGTCGCAGAGTGACATCCGGGGATAGGGGTCGCCGGGTGACCTCGGGTGACGGTGGTCGCATAGTGACGTCCAGGCGACGGGGGTCGCGGAGTGACTTCTGGGCGACGGGGGTCGCGGAGTGACTTCCTGGCAACGAGGGTCGTGGAGTGACGTCTGGGCGACGGGGGTGGCGTAGTGACGTCCGGGCGATGGGGGTCGCGCAGTGACTTCTTAGCGACGGGGGTCGCGCAGTGACGTCCAGGCGACGGGGGTCGCGCAGTGACTTCCGGGCGACGGGGGTCGCGCAGTGACGTCTGGGTGAAGGAGGTCTGGAAGTGATGACGGGGGTCGCGGAGTGACGTCCGACCCCTTGAAGAGTAGTGAAGATGCTAAGTATGGGAGCCAAAGGCCAACCCTTTGGGGGAAGGCCAAGGCCAACCTAGAGGAAGGCCGAGGCCGACCCCAAGGGGAAGGCCAAGGCTGACTTCCTTCGGTAAGCGCTAAGGTGCGCCGACGGGAGATGGGCGAAATGCGATGGTCGGTGCATGATGAGCAATCGCACAAGGATGAGTTTCTTGGTGACAAAGTTACGTAGAAAAAGTGTGAAGTGCAGATGACTTGAGCATGCACCTTTGATTGGTTGGAATCGTTGAATATTGCCTGTTACTTGTGCAGACGTGTCATGCAAAATGGGACCCCCAGTGGGCCTTTGGGTGCGACCAGAATAGATTGGGAACAAAAAGTATGAAGAAAACGAGTGTCACGATCACCCCAGTCCAACCAAGCGTTCTTAGCTCTCTATGCCCAGAAAATGTGTTCACATTCAAATTAAAAAAAATCAATTTACTTCTAGAGTCAAATTCCATTTCCATTAAGAAATCTGAGTGCTGCACTTGTGATTGACAAGTCAAAGATTACCTTTGACTATCTTAATTTGCTCTGGCGAATTGCCAAAACACACATGACTCTAAGAATGTAACTCTGTCAAAACAGACCGTAAACAACCCATCGATTGAAAAGGAGGAGAACTAACTCTAGGCAAGGACTAGATAGAGCGAAAAAGTTGCACACATTGAGGATCAAGTAACGAAATGGCCTCAAGTCTCGCGGGCTAAAAGAATATGTGAAAAGGAGAAGTGGTGTCACATAAGGTCGGCGCATGATCAGACCTCTAGCTAGAATACTAGCAACAGCCGAAGAATAAAGAACAAACCATGAAGGAGAGATCATAACCGTATTCAACTTTTCATAAACAAAGCCTTTCTCCGAAGAACCCTGAACCCATGTAAACAAAGGTCCTTTCCAACTAATGTTTGAGAGACCAAAAAGTTCTACTCAAAAACTTTGAACACCTAGAGTAACCCTAAATGAATCCCAGTTTTCTCACTATGATTAAGAACTTCCTCACAAAGATAGAGAGGACCAACACAATCTCCCAAAATGGAAGCAATGCTATGCCACATACCAGTACGAAAGTTCACTTGCGGATGACCTTGAGGATGACCATAGACAAAATCAAACTATTCGGTAACGTTGTTCAGACCAAGACAAGAGGTCAGAATGGAATTTCCATCTACAGAACACACCGACAGACAAATAGGAGAATGCTAACCTAACCATAAACCACTCACTTAACCCAACGGGGTCCATACCCACAAAATCAACAAACCCCAGTTTATGGAAAAGAAACTCAGCTTTACATAAGGCATTTTAGTTTTCATAGAAAGTAAACATCCGGATCGTGCTCTCTGGTTCAACCAGATATACGAACTGTAGTGAACTGACCCATTCCACCACAATTCTAACTATTAATTTTCATGATGGAACGGGTGATTGGTAAGGTCCAATCACTAAGGCTCTAGCCCCAAATCCTGAGGACACCAAATCGGCCCCTTGAAAAACAATATCTCATTAGCAACATAATTAAATAACTTAATATCCATAGGATCAGCATCGTGTAAATTGAAACCCATACCAGTAACAAGAGCGGGAACATTTATTTCAAAGATAGTGAAATCAGGTGACAATTCAGAAAGTACAGGGAGCAAACCTTGGGGTTGATCCTTAGACAGTGTAGACACTCCTTCAAGGTTTTTTTTGGATCCTGCTTACTATCCATAAAGATTAATCACAGCTTCTCTATCACATTTCCGTGAGCTAGAGGAAGATGAAGAAAGTGGACGTCAAGCAGACGATACAAGACAGTGCATGACCTCAACTTCAGTACACGGCAACATAGAATCAAACTGGAATTTAAATTCTCAGCCACCGAAAAATTCACACGGTCTTAGTGCGGAAGTGAAGCATCTAAACTGTGACTAATCTGTTCAATGAAACATGCAATTTTTCCATGGATAAAATTTCAAAGGATAGTCAATTCTCATGACAAACACCGGCAAGAACCCTGAGGGAGTTTCAGCTATCAAAGGAAAATCACCGGAGCTTGGAACAGGGATAGAACCGTGACCCGAAGGGCCAACCTCAAAAACAGTGGTAGCAAAAGCAGATCCTGAGTCACAGTAGCCTAGATTAGATATAACCTAATTGCACTCAGTAGAACGAGGCTAAGAAAAGCCCTCAAGCACCCGAGAACTAACAGTCTAGTCCATAACAATCGAGGGCTCACTCTATAACCTATGATCCATAACCAAGTTGTTAAAAGTAGACTGAAGATCTAATTCAAAGTGGGGAAAGCTGCCCGACATACAAATACCCAATTCTTAGGCCATACTCCTGAAAAATAAACTTAGCCCATTTTTCACTTCTTGTTCCCCACGCTGAGCACGTTCAGCCTTGTCACAAAAAAAAAAAACTCTTGCGCCACCTGGGATTCCATCTCATTAATAGGATGCCGCATGTCAGAAGTAAGAGGGGCTACAGGTGACGAGGATGGACACCTATGAAGATCTTCCTCAGTTCCCCCCCACCTCGGTAGTCACACCACCATGTACTTCAAAAACACCACCGTAACTTAGTGACAGCTAATTTTCTGACAAATGTGTAACCGGTGAACCAGAATTATCTATCACAAAGAAAAAGGGGTATCAGAAGACTCTTAAGAAGCTTCTTGCCATAGCTCCATCTCCATAGAAACTGCATTAAAGTTCCTGCATTAGAGCTACTGTAGACACCATATTTTTGTAGTCAATCTTATTGATTATTCGACTTTAATGTTAGTTAATGTTTGATGATGCCGAGGTTGGTTCGCTGCTACGTGGAGGTGCCACAAATGATGCGGTCTGAGTCGGCTTCCAGGTAGGCAACGCGAGAGACAGCAAGGACGGCGTAAGGGCTGAGGGCAAGGCTCCCCAGACAGGTGGTGTGGACTGGCAGCACTGCGCAGGCAGGGCGACGACAAACAGGACTGACGTTCTACAGTCGTGACAAGGGTATGGCGTCAAAGGTCCGTAGACGGGAGTTCAAGTATATTTCTCTCACTAGAATTCCAGAGAGAATGTCTTTTTAGAGAGAGAAAGTGAAAAGTCCAAATGAGCCCAAGATCCTTGAAAAAGCTCCAAAGTCCACTATTTATAGGCAAAAATGTGCATGTGTCATAAGTTGACATGTGTCACCCCTGGGAACGACACGTCGCCAGGGGGCCAAAGCACTGACCCTCCGTTGGACTGCCGGTCCCTAAGTTCGTGCTGCCCTGCCCTTGCAACATCTCTCTGCCTGTCTGAGGAGACTGATCATGCCGCGGTAGCATGGTCAGAGTAGCCCGTTGCCCCAGCCTCCAGTCCAAGCCCTTACTGAATCCCACGGGCCTGGCAGCGGTGGGGAAGACCCGACGCCCAGCTGCCAGGTGGACTAGGCAAGATGCCCTTCCGAAGACCTGCTCCCATCTCGGAGTGACCCGGGGGTCATAGTCCTTAGGGGTGCCGACGCGAGCCCCCAGTGCCAGAGCACGTAGGCCAGTCACGCAGGCACCCCGGCGGAGATAGTGTTCTGGAGTAGCCTATCCCGTGAGCATATAACATGATTGCAGCGCATGGTGCGCGGTTGAGTGCGGGCGACGAGGGTCGCAGAGTGATCTCCGAGCGACAAGGGTCGTTGCGTGGATGGCGCGTGACCGTGAGCGACGGTTGTCATGGCGACAGAGCGGCCACAAGTGACGGTCATCGAGACTACGAGCGACTGTCATCGCGACGAAGGAGCATGGTTTCTAGAGCGACGGTCGTCGTGACAACGGAGCACGGTCAAAGGTGACGGCGTCGGTATTCAAGGCGGGTGGCCGACCCCTAAGGGAGGCCGACCCATTGGGTTGGCCGACCCCCTAGGGTGGCCGAGCCCCAAGGGTGGCCGACCCCTTTGGGTGGCCGACCCCCAAGGGTGGAGGCCGAGCCATTGGGTTGGCCGACCCCCTAGGGTGGCCGACCCCCAAGGGGGGCCGACCCCTTGGGGTGGCCGACCCCCAAGGGTGGAAGGCACGCCGAAGTCGCTTCACGAATGGTTCACGTGACTTGAGCATGCGTTGCTTTGACCGGCCCTCGAGCGTTGAAAAGTTGACCGCTGACTGGGTGATGTGTCGTGCAAAGTGGGTCCCTTAACGGGTCCTGGGGTGCGACCAGAATAGGGTATGAACATATAAGCCCCCTGCGTGTGGCGGGCGCGGAGGGGCAACCCGAGCGGGCGTCGCATGCATAAACGATGTGGTTACAGCCCCTCTCGCTGCGGGGGCCAGGGTCCCTGGTGATGGAGCCGGCGATGACACTAAGCCCGTGTAGCAGTTTGATTGAGCCGGCGACGGCATACGGCCCGTCCCGTAGTTTGATTGAGCCGGCGATGGTGCTAGTCCGTGATGGCGCTCAGCCCATGCCGCGGTTTGATGGAGTCGGCGATGGCTTCAAGGTTGTGAGCCCATCCCGTAGTTGATTGTGCCGGCGATGGCTTCAAGGTTGTGAGCCCATCCCGTAGTTGATTGTGCCGGCGATGGCTTCAAGGTTGTGAGCCCATCCCGTAGTTGATTGAGCCGGCAATGGCAATAGCCCGTGCTGGCGCTCAGCCCATGCCACAGGGAGGGGTCCTCGTGCAGGAGCACTACGAGCGGGGCCTCCAGAATGCCGCACACTCTAGAGAGTGGGTTGAAGGTCTTCCATGCCCATGGTGGGGGCGCATGGTGAGGTGAACGGGTGTTATGCCCGGAGGCTTGTAACATGGTCGTGGTGCATGGACATGGCGACGATTGTCGCGGGGACAATACTTGGTGCCGGAGCACATGTCATGAAAGTGGTGCAGCGACGAACGTCGCGAAGCAATACTTTGTGCCGGGGCACATGTGATAAGAATGGCGCATGGGTGCGGCGACGAAGGTCGCGGAGCATAAGTTGGTGCCGGGGCACGCATCATAAGCATGGCACCAGGGCGCAGCGACGACTGTCGCGGAGCTATACTTGGTGATGTCGTCATGGCAATTGTGCACGGTCGGTGACGAGCATCAAGTGACCATTAGCATTGAGCGCGCGTTGTAGAGAGCGCGATGAGTTGGCACAAGCGACGTGGTTCAAGGAGGCGGCGCGTAGTCGACAAACTGTGGCGAGGCGCCGGTGGACGGGAGCGTAAAGTAAAGAAAAAAAAGAAAGAAAAAGAAAAGAAAGAAAGAAAGAAAAAAAAAGAAAAAGAAAAAAAAAGGAAAAAGAAAAGAAAATTTCCCACCCCTATATAAGGGGAGGAGGGGGGAGAGGGCGGAGGCACCGCCATTTGTGCCCGCATAAGTCAGAGAGAGAGAGAGAGAGAAAGAGAGAAAAAGGAATGGTGAGAGAAGAGGCGGAAGGGGGCGAGGGGTCGTCAGGGCCAGGGGGTCGGCCAGTCGGTGGCTCTGCGAGGGGAGGGGGGTCGGCCGGCCACGGGGGGTCGGCCGCACGAGGGGGGTCGGCCCAGCGAGGGGGGTCGGCCAGCCACGGGGGGTCTGCCAGTCAGGGGGGGTCGGCCGCACAAGGGGGGTCGGCCAGTCATGGGGGGTCGACCGCACAGGGGGGTCGGCCAGTCATGGGGGGTCGGCCAGCCACGGGGGGTCGGTCACGCAGGGTGTCCGACAGGCCATGGTCCCAACCTCACAGCCCGGAACGACGCCAGCAGCAAAAAAAGTTCGGCAGAAGATGTGGGCGAAGCCGCGAGGGGTCGCGGCGGGTACATCGCGACCGCCGCGGGGTATGATGACTGTACCTGTGCCGGCGCCGCCAGTCGGTGAGGCCATACCATCAGTGGGTATCGAGGCGGCAGTGCCATTGACCTTTGATGATGGCGGTAGGAGGTCTTACGATCCGGAGCCAGATAAGACAAACACATTGCTGGGGGTGAGGGGAGTAGTGCCGTGTGTACCGGACCGTGAGCTGTGGAGGGAGTTGGCCATTCGTGTGGCAGATGGAGCGTTCATGACACCGTGGGGTGGTCCGTCGATGGGAGAGGAGCCTCGGCTGTCGTCACCCTACCTTCGCGCGCCGAGCCCGTCGGAGGCGCCTGTGATGTCGCCGAGGTATGTACCGGCATTGTTGATTGGGAGAGAGGACATACCTTGGTCGCCGGTGATGTTCAAGGGCCATAGTGCGATGCCGGTAGGGTGGGACTTTTGGTGTGAGCATATGGTGGAGACACCGGAGAGGGCGCAGGTGTTGCAGGCACTGGGGCTGTTACCGGCGATCAATATTACGGCGAGGGGGCTGGAGTTATATAGGGATACGCCAGGGATGACCCGATTGCTGGCAAGATGGAGCACGCAGTCGCATACGTTCGTGACCGAGTTCGGGGAGATCGGGCTGACGTTACTCGATGTGTTGATGCTGACAGGGCTGCCGATACACGGGGAGGTGGATGCACGGGTGACCCGGCTGAGCGGGGAGGAGCGGTTGTTGCAGACGCTGCTACTAGACATCCTGGCGGAGACGAAGAAGCACCGGAAGGGGACGTATGGTGGGTGGCTGCGTCAGTTCTATGGTACGCCGCAGGCGAGGACAGGCCAGAGGTTGGGCAATGCTGCCCAGTTCGTGATGGGGCCGTATCATGGCAGCGATCGGTACGAGTTGGTGGCGTTTTTAGCTATGTTCTTGTCGAGGTAAATTTTTGTACTGTCATGTGATCATGCGTGAATATATCGTATGTCCTGCTTGCCATGTAAAACGTCAAACTGACATATGTTGCCGGTCGTTGTTTGCAGGTTTGTGTTTGAGGGGACACCTGAGGATGGCATTTCCCCGAGGGTGTTTCCCTTGGCCATTCGGATGGCGCAGGGAAGGCGGGTCGGCTTGGCTCCGGTGTACTTGGGCACGTTATACTCGCGACTAGATCAGTTCGTGAATGACGTGAAGCGGTCGTACGGTCGGTATCAGGTGGCGACGTACGTGGACTGGATGTTCTTGCAGAGGTACCTGTACGAGTGCTTTCCAGGGTACCGGCCTGACGGATACCCACTCGCACACCCGTCACCGACGATGGGGACAGTGACCCGTCCAGGCAGGTCGCGGCAGGTGGCGTTGTGGTGTAGCGGGTCTCGGGCTTTTGCTTGGGCAGGCATCAGGAGGCCGGGGTGCCCGTTGGCACAGATTCTAGACAAACGGGGGGAATGCGAGCGACGGCCCTATATGGAGATGCATGCGTCATATGGTACGCCGCCATGGCTGCACGTGCAGGAGGTGACGACAGATCTGAGCAGGAGAGGCGAGTTAGCGCCAGGACAGCTGGCGCTATTGGTCGCGTATTTTCCCGGCTGGCTCCCGGTATTGACAGATGATGGCGGGAAGCCCGCCGAGTGCTGCTATTATGTGGCGAGGTATTGCCCGGACCGTCTGTCGTTGGCATTCGGGTATGACCTAGAGCCCCCATGCGGTTATGACAGCCCTTGGAGTGTGGCGACGGCTTTTGGGTATACACTATATGACAGAGCCCGCGAGTGGCCGGCACCGACGACAGAGTGGAGGCAGCCGGGGACAGAGGTGGCAGGGGCGGTGACCGCGGATTATGCGCATTGGTGGGAGCGGCTACGAGGGAGCTGGGCCGGATGGCTAGCACAGCCGTCAGGCACACGTCGACAGGTAGATGTGTTCGCATGTGACCGAGCCCTGAGTCTGATATCGGCCACAGTCGCGAGGCAGTGCGGGATGCTGTCACTGGTGACCGGGAGTTCTGTTCCGAGCTCGGAGAGGGAGGCGGAGGAGGATGCCGTAGAGTTGGGGGACGCTGTTCCCGGGGAGGACCGTGGAGAGGAGCTTATTGCCGAGGTGCCGAAGGTGCCGGGGGCCGGCAAGGGGCCTTTGTCGGCATTGCGAGTGGGGATGATGGAGACAGCGCGTCAGGCTAGTGCTGGTACCTCAGCCCCACACATATCAGGGGCGAAGAGGCCGCGCGACGTATTAGAGGAGCTAGACTCTGAGGTTTGCTTCTGTCCTTTCTTTTTGTCGTACAAATATGGTTTGCATATTGCTCATAATTTGTGAACTGACAGCGGTTTTGCCAGGGGGACGAGGAAGAGGCGGTCGCGGAGGGTAGCGAGGCCGAGACTGAGATCGAAGGCGAGGAGGCCATGGCAGCCGAGGCCGGCAGATTAGTTGACAGTGATGAGACTGAGGCCGTTGAGATATTGACGGCCGGTGTGCCGAGGAGGGTGAGCCCATTGCCTGCTACTGAGGAAACGGTGGGGGCACTATACGGCGGAGAGGGGAGCGATACGGTGATGTTTGACATTGACGAGGACTGGTGGACAGGCATGGAGACGCAGGTTGTGGGAGGTGATGGTGGCGATATGGCGGAGCCTGAGTCTGCTGTTGCTGCCTCGATTCGTGAGCAAGAGACACCGGTTCAGGCTGTGGTGGTGCGACGGCACGACACATTGCCGGAGTCCGTGGTTGAGGTTGGAGCTACTCTTATGGCGATGCACTCAGCCACGATTGGTGCGCAGAGGGCGGGTGGAATGTCAGAGATTTCTGCAGCGGGCGGTAGTGGCGCGACAGCCGGAGAGATGAGTAGAGGATCCTCGAGCGGTCAGGTGGATGTGGCAACTTGGGGGGGCCTCCAGCTACCAGCGGAGACTGTGCGCCGGTTAGAACTGGTGAAGGCAGCGTTCCCGCAGACATTCGAGAGCGTGGTGGTAGAGAACCCAGTACTACGGATGTGGGTGTCTGCCGGGTTTATGGAGTGGTTGCTGCCGTTCGCCAGTGTGCCGTCGACGGGTTGGACTGCAGAGTTCGTTGCTCGGTCGCTTTCAGAGTTCGCTCCGTTCACATCGCTAGGTATGCAGCTGGACTGGCTAGCAGATTTCTTTAGGTCGAGGAGCGGCAGCCATGAGATGGATGAGAGGCGCGCAGTCGTGGTCATGCGGGAGATGTTGCTGGAGCGGCGCCGTACAGGATTAGAGGCAGAGCGGTCAGAGATTACCGCAGAGTTGGCCGGGATCGACATGCAGGTGGCAGAGATAGAGAGACAGCTCGTCGATTTGCAGAGGCAGTTGTCCGATCTACAGAGGCGGCGAGGTGAGGTGGACGGGCGAGAGTCAGAACGGTTGAGGCGGCAGGCCGAGCTTGATGCTGGATGGTCAGAGGTACAAGCAGAGCGGGAGGCACTCCAGGCATTCAGCTCCCACCCAGTTGCATCGCTGTTGTCTAGACTTTCTTAGCTTGTATGTTACTTTGCTGTAGTTGTAGCGCTTAACGACGGCTAGTAAACGTTTGATGTATATGTACATATTTTTGATGGTCTCGGCTTATTGTATGTTGTGTTCGGTTGCTCTCTTCTTTCTTCTCTCTTCCCCTTTTTTTGAATGTCTTGCTTGTTTTGGTTACCTGTGAATGCTTTCCCATTCCCGCTCGTAGAAAGTGACTTAGGAAGCATAGGTTGAGAATGAGTGCCAGCTGGGCAGAAGTTGAGGTAACAGCATGACTTTGTATTGATAGGACGTGGTACAAAACACCATTACATGAGTAGTGTAGAACGCTACACAGATCAACAAAAAAATACAAGTCTGTAAGCAATGTCGCATGTACAAAAATGCTACGAGGGCGCGTACTATGACGCGGGCGGATAGGGCTGGGGGAATGTTGTCGTGACTAAACATAATACTTCTTCAGGTAGCGGCCGTTGATGGGGGCCGAGACCTGACCGTCGTCGTGGTTGAGCAGGAGGTACGAGCCATTAGTGCGGGCCTCGTGCACCGTGAAAGGGCCCTCCCAGTTTGGCGTGAATTTAGGAGCTGACATGTTGGCCCGCACATGCTTGGCGGCTTGAAGAACAAGGTCACCCTCGATAAATGAACGTGGCTTGACGGTCTTCCCATAAGCTTTCGTGAGCTGCTCATGATACTTCTTCATGCGGCGCAGGGCCGTGGCTCGTCGTTCGTCGAGGCCGTCAAGTGCCGCCAGCCGGGCTGCTTCATCTCCGAGACTGCTGCTTAGGGAAAGTCGAGCCGATGGTTCTGCGATCTCGGCAGGTACCACACACTCGTCCCCGTAGACGAGAGAGAAGGGCGTGGCCTTTGTCGCTGTGTGCAGGGATGTTCTGTAGGCCCAGAGTGCCAGATTCAGTTGTTCGGACCACGACCGGTCGGCGTCATGCACCATTCGCGATAATACTCGTAGCAAAGTCTTGTTGGACGCTTCAGCTTGACCATTACCTTGCGGGTAATAGGGAGTTGATGTGGCATGGCTGATGTTGTACCCTTCCATGAGAGCTCGAACCTCTCGGTTAATGAATGGGGTGCCATTATCAGATATAATACACCGAGGGATGCCGAAACGACAGATGACGTCGCGTAAGAAGTTAGAAACGGCACCTCCCGTGGCTCTCCGCAGAGGTACGGCTTCAACCCACTTCGTGAAGCGTTCAGTAGCAACCATGATCCATGAATGGCGTCTGGACGGCGGGTGGATGGGGCCGATGAGGTCGAGGGCCCAAGAATGAAATGGCCACGGTGCTGAGATCATGTGCAAGTCGGATGCTGGCGTGTGTATCCTGTCGGCGTGCCGCTGGCAGGGTTGGCAGCGTCGGACATGCGAGATGGAGTCGGCTTCCATAGTCGGCCAATAATACCCCAATCTTAGTAATTCTGCATACAGCTTCTGGGAGCCTTGATGTTCACCACAATCACCATTGTGTACTTCGTTAATGACCTTGACCACTTGGGCACCCTGCAAGCATCGCAGGGTGCGTCCCGAAAATCCCTTGCGAAATAACTCGCCTTCCGTCACAAAATACTTGACTGCCTTGCGCTTGATGGATCGTGCTGAGCCGCGGTCAGGTGGTAGAATCCCGTGGGATAGATACTGGATGAAAGGCTGGCGCCAGTCACCCTCGATGTCAGTGACAAGAGCTTCGGCACCGTCGGGTGCATACAAGCACTCGGGACAATCCTTTTGTATATCCGAGGCGTCCTTGGCCATGGATGGCCAATATAGTCCCATACGCTGGAGGCGACGATACAGAGGGGGACCGTCGAGGCCACAACACTTCTGGTGGCCGAGCTGTAATTTGTGCTTTGCCTCTTCCGGTGCCAAACATCTTGCTAGAGTGCCTCCGGGACACCGCCTGTATAAGACATCTCCCATCATTGAAAAGTCTGTAAGGGTGGAGGCATGAGCAAGAGATGGCGCTTTAAGTTTGTCGATAATAGGTTGCCTCCAATCGTCCGCAGTAACGTCCCTCGGGACTAGGTTCAGTGCTGTGCATGGTTCCATTCTCTTGACGATGGTTAGCATCCGTTGTTCACCATCGACCTCTATCTTTGACGCGATCGTGGCCAAGCAGTCCGCATGTCTGTTGTGGCACCTATTGTGATGTTCATACTGGACATGACCGAGTCTTCCTTCCAAGTGTTGCACCAAGGCACGATAAGGTGCCAAGGCTGGTTCTTTGACCGCGAACTCCCCGTCCGCCTGCTTCATGACCAGATTTGAATCTCCTTTCACACACAGCGCCTTAGCCCCCATACTGACGGCGATCATGAGGCCAATGACAAGTGCCTCGTATTCAGCTTCGTTGTTAGACACCGGGAATGCAAGTTTGAAGGATAATGAAGTGGTAACACCGTCTGGTGCCCGCAGGACTATGCCGGCACCCCCTTGCCGGAGGGGCGTGCCATTGGGACCTTTGCTAGTGGCAGAGCCGTCGAATTCAAGCGTCCACAGTCCATCGATGTCGGTGATCAGGGCTGTCTCCTCCCCAGGCAGTTGATCCGATATCGGTTCACATTGTTGGCGTGGGAAGAAGGCCAGGAGGTCTGCGAGTGCTTGGCTCCGCAGAGCTGTAGGATTCTTGATAGATAAACCGAATTCGGCCAATAGCAGCAACCACCGCGTGAGTCGGCCAGACAGGGCGGGACGCGTAAGCATGTAACGGAGTGGGTCAGCCTTGGTGACGAGTGTGATCTGATGCGCCAGAAAGTAATGTCTGAACTTCTGTGAGGCGTACACCAAGGCTAGACAGTGTTTCTCGAGCTCGGAGTAGTTGGCTTCGGGCCCTCTGATCACTCTACTGAGGTAATAAACAGGACGCTCGACACCTTCGACTTCTTGGGCAAGCAAAGCCCCGATGGATCTGGGTGTGGAAGTCAGGTAGAGTAGGAGTGGGATGCCCCGTTGTGGTACGACCATGGTTTGCGGTGACATGAGGACCGCCTTAATCTGTTCAAATGCTTGCCGTTGGGGCGCGCCCCAATTCCATGGTGCGCTTTTACGCGTCAAGTGTTGAAATGGCGTAATGAGCTCGGCCAGTGCGGGTATGAAGCGTCGGAGGTAAGAGACCTTGCCGAGGAAGCTCTTCAGTTGCTTTGTGTTCTTGGGGGGGGGCATTTCTTGGATGGAGGCTGCTTTCGAGGGGTCAACGTCGATGCCCTGTCGACTGACCAAGAACCCGAGGAACTTGCCGGAGGAGACTCCGAAGGCACATTTCAATGGATTCATCCGCATGTTATACTGGCGGCAACGATCAAAGACCGCTTGAAGGTCGGTGAGGTGATCACTTTCCTTCCTGGATTTGATAATAAGATCGTCGACATAGTCTTCCACAGTACGGTGTATCATGTCATGGAATATTGCTGTCATAGCCCTTTGATACGTAGCACCCGCATTCTTGAGGCCGAAAGGCATAACTTTCCAACAAAAATTACCCATAGGAGTGCGGAAGGCTGTCTTGGCGCTGTCGTCGGGGTTCATGCGAATCTGATTATAACCTGCGAACCCATCCATGAAAGATAAAGTTTCATATCCGGCGGCGGCCTCCGTGAGCATGTCGATATTGGGTAGTGGAAACTCGTCCTTGGGGCACGCCTTATTCAAGTCCCGAAAGTCAATACAGACGCGGACTTGGCCATTCTTCTTTTGTACAGGGACGACATTAGCCAGCCAAATAGGGTGAGTGATAGGTTCGATGAAGCCTGCCTGCAGGAGGCGTTCAATCTCTTGCTTGATTTTCAATTCGAGCTCGGGGCGGAATGTCCGCGGGTGCTGTCGGCTAGGGATGGATCCGGTAGCAATGTTGAGATGGTGTGTGACTAAGGCAGGATCCAGTCCGGGCATCTCATTGTAGCTCCATGCCAAGACATCACGATACTCGTGCAGGAGGGAAACCAATTCCTCTCTTCGGCCAGGGGCGAGTTTTGTGCCAATGTAGGTGTGCCGCGGTTCTTCGCCCGGGTCGGCCAGGTTGATTTCTTCAATATCTTCAGCCTGTGGTCGAGGGCCGTCCTCATAGCAAGGTGGTGCCGCGCCGGGGGTGAGGTCAGGATCTGGCTGGCAATGCTCGGCCGTGCGGCACCATTCAGTCTCTCCAAGGGGGTCGGGGTCGAGGGGGTCTGATGAGGGACCGCCTGGAGCCCCTGCATACCGTCATAATTGATAGATGATCTTGCCGTCCTTGACGATACGTCGAAAGGCCGGCTCAGCCTTTTGCTTCTTGGACCTGGGGGAAGAAGGGGGGGAATTGGTCGTGGCAGCAGGCGGAAGCGGTGGGGTTGACCCATTATTCTTGTTACTTCTCTCGGTTTTGTCCTTGGGAAGCTTGTCCCCGCACAGCTCATCCCAGGTCGGCAGCCTGGTAGAATGTACATGAGTAGCATTCTCCCCATCCTCGGCGAAATTAGTGAAGAAGGAGGCCTCGGCGAAATAAGACTCGGCGCATTCAAAGGGGGCTTTGGTTGCAGGGATTGTCATTGCTACCTCATGTCCCGTAGAACCGGCTACCAGCTTCACACATTGATGGTATGTTGAGGGAACGGCCTTGTTGACGTGGATCCATGGTCGCCCGAGCAGGAGGTGAAAGGCAGACTCGCTGTCTATTACGTGAAAAGTAGTGTCGCGACGGACAGTTCCGACCATGAGGTCGACAGTGATATGGCCGAGGGTCGACTGAGGACCCTGTCCAAAGCCGGTAATATTGACGGGGTCACGGATGATTTTCCTTGGGGGAATGCCGGCCTGTTGCAGGGTGATGAGAGGTATGATGTTGATCGAGGCGCCGCAATCAACCAAGGCACGACGGAAGCCCGTGCCATTAACAGTACACTCTAAAAACAGCGGCCGATTGTGATGCTCGACCGGCGGCGAGTCTTCATCCGAGAAGACTAAGGCCGTGGAGGGGATGTGACGTAATTCAGCCTGGACGGCGAAGCATTCGGGACCGAGGCCGGTGGTGACCTCGAGCAGGCAATTGGAAAGGTAAGTCCGGGCGGCGGGTGAAAACCCCATTTCATCAAAAAAACTTTTGATCTTCGTCATCTGTCGAAGGGAAGGCATCGACTGCTTAGCTGGAGGAGGCACGAGGGTCAGTGTGGGCTCTGCCGGGGCTTCGTGGATTACAGGCTCGACATGGTCAGTGACAGCCATAAGGGCCTGGTGCTCCCTACTGTTGCGATGCGGTGGGTAGGGATCTTTGCGCACATCGTTGTTTTTCCGTAGCTGCAGGTCGCCCGACGCTACCTTCCTTGCAAAGATGGTTCGCAGTGCATTGCAATCTTTGAGCGGATGGCCAAGGGCTCGATGGAAAGGACAGTAGGTGGGCCTGGCCTTTTCTTCGTCTGTGATATTGGTCCGCATTGGTGGCAGTTGGAAATTTTTGTCATGCGCCACCCATTCGGCCAAGAGTTCCTTCACTGTATTCAGATCACAGGGATAGTCAGGTGCAGGTCTTTGTTGCCTTCGCTTGTCGGAGCCTTGGTTCACATCTGGAAGCTGACGCTTGAAGCCTGCATAGTTGTTGTTGTCGTTGCTACGTTGAGTGATAGGTGTATCTGCTGAGGCCAACAGCGTACTTTGCGGTCGAGGCTTCCATGACTTGACAGGACCAACTGTCTCGTAAGTTCGTCGGGCTGTTTCCTTGAGGTGTCCCCATGACCTTAACTGTAGGTTCTCGATATGCACTCGGTAGACGTCAATCATATTTTTGATGCATATGGGAACCAACGTTTCGTCTTTGCTGAAATCTGTGCACTCAAGGCACTTGAGATGAAAACGATGCACATATTTATTCAAGTCTTCTCCCTGGTTCTGGCGAATGCCAGCAATATCAACGATAGTCACGCGCTCGGTCTCGTAATGAAACTTGTCTAAGAACAGCTGGACCATGTCGTTCCAGGTGTGGACGGTCCCTGCGGGGATCTGGTGATACCAAGTGTAAGCCAAGCCGTAAGGGACTTGTGGAATTCTCTCAACTTTAAGCTGCTTCCTGTACCATACTGCTCCAAGGAGCCTGCGAACCTTGTTAGATGTTCACGGGCGTTTCCCTCACGTCCGTTGAAGAGCACAAAGTTTGGTTGCTTGTACTTGAGGGGGTAGGGTGCGATGGCGATATCATTGGCGTACGGGGCGTGTCCGGTTAGACGGGTTGAGGAGTCCGGTTCGGAATTCCTCGACAGGCGACGGACAAGGG
>JAVXUP010003581.1:0-61706 GCA_033070095.1 Escallonia herrerae | reverse complement strand
TATCGTAGTTGGCGCATCTGATGTAAGTCAGAATTGTCAGAAGCGGCTTTCAAAATAAAATACAACCTCACTTGTGTAATTTGATAAATATGAGTATTCATTCGAAATTCAAAAATAGTTATCATAGGCTCAAATTAAAGATAATAAAAATCTGAATACGACGACATAGAAATCAACTCAATTGGAGATCAGATTAGGGAGATATGATGAAGAAATATTTAAGTGAAAAGTGATGACACAAAAATTAGTGCAGAAGGGGCAAATGCTAAAAGTGACATGCTCCGGCAAATCAAAGGGGAAGGGTGTAAGTGACATGCCCCAGAAAATCAAAGGCAAGGAGGAAAGTGACATTGGAGGCCAGATGAGTGAGATTTGATGAAGAAATATTTAAGTGTGTTAATAAATTGGGTTAGTGGACCCATTATCCGCCCACTAACAGATAATGTGTATTTGTTAGTTTGGATAAATACAATTATTTAGAGAATATTTATCTCTTAAGTGTTTGAGATAAATACAATCTTTATCTCCTAAGAGTTGGAGGTAAAGCTAGTCTCTAATTGTATCTCTATATAAAGGCTAGAGATATCCCAATAAATCACAAGTCAATAGTAATAACCCTCTCTCTATAGCACTCTCTCTAAGAGCAATCACCAAGTTCTAGGATTTGGTTCGTGGACTAAGAACTCGACTCTAATAGCCGTTTTCGTACCTGCGAAAAAGATCAAGCGTGTTGGAGGCTCGTAACAACAAGGATCCTACGTCGGAATATTCGGAAACTTCATACGGTATGTTTCCGAACCTACTACGTATTACGTGGTAGCGCAATAATTGTTATAATCGTTTCAACAAAGTGAAATTTGAAGAGATAAAAATTAAAGCAAAAAGGACAAATAGGCAAGAATCGACCATGTCAAAATAGGCATTGACGAACTAGAGAAAGTCACATGCTGCATGTCCAGATCCACGTCATTGAGTGCAAGAATCTCTCTCCGAAAGGAATGCAGGGCAAGCTCCTTCACTGAAAAAAAAAATAATAATTCTTTGGCTACTTAAAAGTGATGGGTAAAAAAGATTGAATAGATAACATAGGTGTAGTGCTATATAATTTTGTGTGGCGGAATGACGTAGTTACTTTCATGTTGTGGTGTGATGGGGTAGCGCAATGGACTCGGCCTGTTTGATGTCTCTACCTTGAGGTGGTCGAACGTCTAATTACCACCTGATATGATAGACACTTTGTTACTCTACTATAGTAAACCACTACTACTGATAACTTAAAAATATTTTGAGTTGACTAGATCTGATTTTAAGGTATATATAACAAAGGTTGAAACCTGTAATAAAATCCCTCAAAGCATGCGTTACTTCAAATTAACTAGCGTCACATTATAGAGGAATTTCACCTATAAGTTAAGTTCATCTTTATATATAGTTGGGTGCACGTGACATTACTTCCGGTTAAAGAAATAGAAAACCAAAAAGGGGAAGTGCAAATATATATGGCTTTGAAGTTGGAAATCACCTCCCCTCGATGTTGCGATCACGAAAACAAACAATTTTTTTATTCCTCCAAACGTGGCCACCGGTTTGTCTTCACCCTTCCTTTCATAAAACAGTCCCTCCTTCAGCACCATGGTTCTGTCCAAGGCGGCCTCCCAGAGTGACGTCTCTTTCCACTCAACGTTCGCTTCGCGATATGTTCGAACCTCGCTCCCCAGGTTATCTTTTTTTGGCGTACATACGATTAAGTAAGTGTTTCGTTGAAGTAGGAGATGTCAGCGATGGTAAGAGGCCATCCGGTTACTAATATCATTCTCACCAGAAAATGTGAGTCCTAGCCTCCAGGGACTCAACAGGTCTCAACTTAAAATGGACCATAGAGGCTAGAATATGGCATTGCCAAACAACACAAAGACCTCCACTAGTACCTCCGGAATAGTAAATTTGGGTCAGTTCCTGTTGAAGAGATAAACCTAAGACGGAAGAACAGGTTATTCACAGCAGAAGCCGGCAAATACGTTTCTTGGAAAAAAAAATATATTCGGGCTTCATTGTCTAATCAGTTTCTTAGCTGTGCGAACCTTAGGGTTGAACCAAAATCCCTAGAATTCCAGCTTAAAACGCTCATTTAAGATTATGGGGCTGTAGAAGGACAACCCTCAAAACCCTAGTAAATGAAGAGGCGCCAGATGGGGCGCAATTTGATAGGAATTCGAAGCCCACCGCCAGATGAGGCAGCAAAGCAGTTCATGCAGAGCCCAGGCTGTCTAACAGTGTCTCTGGGTGACGAGAAATTTCTCCTCTCTTTTTCCTTAAGGGATCCCAGAAGCAGTCTACAATGAAGCACATAATGCATGTCAGAGGAGTTCAGATGAGTCGTGACGCAGGCTTATGGAGAGTCCTTGCATTTTGGCCTCAAAACAGTAGGAGCTTAAAGATTATCTTTGATGTCAATCTCTGGTGAGCTTCTACTGGTTGTGATTAGGTACATAGAGTTTTAGAATGATTAGAATTAAGTATTAAAGTTAAATAAGGGTTACTAAGATAAAAGTTAATTATTCTTAAAATAAGGAACCAATCTAAGATAAAATTAGAGACCTTTAGTGACCATCTTATCTAGCATATAATGTTTATAAGTCTATTTTACATTGACAATATAATGCGATAATGTGTCGTGTAAATATCTTTCTCTCTAGCTAGCGCGCGCGCACACACACACATATATGTGTGTGTGTGTGTTGTCCTTCTCAACCCACGGATGGAGAGCGGCTAACCGATGATTTGCGCAATTCTGTGCACAAGAATGAGAAATAGTCACTGGTATTGGACCAGTTGTAACCCATAAATCAGCTGAGTAGAAGCTCATTTGGCTGAAGATCATTCCTTTATGCCGAGGCTCTATAACAAGAAGAGCACCCCTTGGCTACCGAAGAGTACCAAGGGTGCGTTTTGGTTTGAAGGAAATCGGAAGAGACGAAGGGAATCACATCCTTTAACAAAATTACACTCACCTTTCCACCATAATTAAAACCAGTGGTTGTTCACAAACCGTTGGACATCGATCTTCTTCTAAAAATGTTGATGAATTTCCCCCGGCATGAAGCTTTGACGAAAGTGCAGCGGGCTCAACGGGGAATTATTAGCTATAGAGTGAAGGGGATAGGGAAGAGATGGTAAACAGGGGACATGACAACAGGAGGGAAGATCTCTGGACAAAAAGTTTCGTTCAGCGCCTTTTTTTAATCCTATGCAGTACAAAGAAGTTTTTTTTTAAATACTCCTCCCGTCTCAAAATTATCGATCAATTTTAATTTTTGGACCGTTCTGAAAAAATGATCACTTTCGAAATCAGGAAGAAATTTGTTTTTTTATATTTGCCCTTTTTTCCTTTTTTTAATTTTAATTCCCTCTCCAAATTTAATCTTTTCACTAACTAATTTTTTCTGTCTTGATCCACCTACCTCTCTCTCTCTCTCTCTCCATTTAATCTTTGACAAACTCATTTTCTCTCTCCTAACCCACTTCTTTCCCCTCTCCCCCCAACATACGTATATGCTAAATTTTTGTAAGTGAGGGCAACTTTGAAAAATTAAGTACACTTGACTCTTTCCTTAAAATTAGTGCAAGTCAAAAGTGATAAAAAAAAATGGAACGCAGGGATTTTTTTTTATGAGTTATTGTAGTTATTAGTTATGAAAATACTTTAGCTGCAACCACTACAAGAAAAATTGTCTTTAGCGACGGATTTTTAGCGACGGACAAAAATCCGTTGCTAAAAGTGACCTTTACCGACGGATTTATCCGTCGGTTGTCCGTCGCTAAATATATATACTGACGGAATGTCCATCGGTGAATATCTTTAGCGACGGACTTTTACCGACGGATTATTTCCGAAGGAAAATCCGTCTCTAAAAGTCTTTTTCAAATTTTTGATTTCGGTCAAATTTTTTGGCTCGAGAAAAAAAAATTGAAAATTAGTTAGCAACGGAGTATTGCCGACGGATTAAATCAGTTGGTAAAAGTAATATTTTTAAAATTTTTTATGACTTTTAGTGACGGACCTTGACTGACGGCCAAAATCCGTCGCTAAAAGAACCCTAACCCCATTTCTCTTTCTGCCATTGCCGCTTTTCCTTTCTCTATTTTCTCCCTCTTCCCTCTCTTCCAGTCGACAACTCGTCCGTCCTTCTCCGACACCTCCTCCTCTACCCTGTCGTGACACATCCCTGCCGCCGCAACACTTTGGCAGGCGCACCATGCGCCGCCGTGACAGCAGTGACCGCGACAGGAGAAGGAAGTGATCGACTTCCTCGTCGTCAAGAAAGATCATCGGAGAGCACATTGCCAAGTATTTTGCCAAGCAGGCCCAAAAGAAGGTAAAAGCTGGTGTTTAATTGTAATTCCGTGTGGTTTTAGGGTTTCTTGGGTTGGTATTGGCGATTTTGTTGTTTTGGATGATATTGATTTTGACGGTTTTAGGCTTTGAAAGTGGCGAAGAAGCTCAAGTCGCAGACGGTTTCTGGCTATTGGAATGACTCCAATCCCTTCGGCGATGCTAATCTCAACGAGACGTAAGTTGATTTATATCCTTGAATAGTGAATAAGGTTGTGCTTTAATTTGTTTATATGTTTTTCACTGTCGTCGCTACGGTAAGTTCGCTTTATAGATGGCTGCAAACTATGCTGGATTGAATGCATGTTGGCTCCATTTTAGTTTGTTTCTGAATTCCACAATTTTTTCTGGCCCAACCCGGTCTATATTTTAGTTAAATTGCTGGTACTCTAAAAATTTGAGTGTTTTTATCCATTTTTATTTAAATTTCTCTCTTTTGCTTAGAATCGCTGGTCATGAACTTAATATGAATCAATCAAATCTCCTCGTGGCTGCCTGTTTCATGGTTGACCTTTCTTTTGCTGATTGCAACTGGAGCAGGACTGGTCTATTACTATGACATGGAAAAGAAACAGCTTATTGAAGGTAGATTATTATGGTGAGTAGGATTCCTGTGTAGCTGCAGGATTAATGTGCATGGACATAGAGTAATTGCACCAATTTTTCCTCTACTATGAAAATTATGTGTATCGGCCAAACTGAGGTTTAGGCAGAAACCAAGGCAGGTTTAAGGTCATGACAATGAGAATGTGCCTTGAGTCTCTGACAGGTAAAAAGCATGAACTGTAAGATAACAGTAGCTGTACTCGGATATTGTTCTCCACCACAATTCTTCCCTTGTCAAGAAGATTCCACATGAAGGCAGCATCTCTAGTAGGAATCTGTTCAGATCACTTGCTTGGCCCGATGCTCTTATAATACTAACTGCCAAAGCTTTGAAAAATCGCTTGTGGGAACTAGGATGCAATATTAGTTAATGGAAGGGTTCTTCTCCCAACTTAGGGTTTGAGGTTCCAGGAACTCTTTGGCATCAAATGTGATTGCCCTTTGCGATCTTATTTGCATTTGATTTCTGAGCCTGTAGTCCCGTTTAATAATATGTGGACTTGGAATGATCCCTCTTGTTCCCATCCACGTCCTTTTGTCGTAGAATGCTTTACATAAAATAGTAAGGTTAGAAGTAAAATGGATGTTGGAAAACTTGTTTTTAGCTTCTCTCTTGATGTTTTGCATGTGAGTTATACATAATCTCCTCCTTTTTCTACTTTTTTCCATTTTCAAAAGACAAAAACATGCATAAGGTGGCTAGTCTATGTCATGCACTTATTACACTATTCATAACTTTCAGATTAAAAAGAGAAGGAAAATTGAAATTCCTTGACTCAAAAATATGCATTGTTTAATTTTGAATTCTCAAAGTAGAAGCAAAATCTATACATCAGCTTAAAGATGTTTAGACTCTACATGGTCAGTTGTGGTAGAGCGCGACAATCTTTTCAAGTTCTAATCACTGTATGGACTTTAATGCCCGCATCTTGTGTGCTGGAGACTCGATGGCCACTTCAGGATTTTGGAGCAAGGTTCCTCGCTTATATTTTTTATGTTTCAATGAAACTTGTAATTTTTTGAAACTTGTAATTTTGTTTTAAAGATTTGTAAGATGTGATCGGTTGTATTTAGTGAATATCTAATTTTGTTAGTTGAGTATTGAGTTTTAGTTGGTGGTATATGACTTAAATCTTATTTGTATTACTTGAAATTTGATAAAGAATGAATGCTAGCTTTAAAAATGAAATTGTTGTTAGACTGGTTGATCATGATTAATGGTCGATGGATATAGGTTTGAATATTTAAATAAACAAAAATTGAGAATCATTTTTTTATTATTTTTTTACTTTTACCAACAAAGGACATGTTGCGACGGAATTTCTGTCACTAAAAGTACTTCAAATAAATCAGAATTGGTTTTTAGCAACGGAAATATGTCGCTAATGACTTCATTTTTTGGCAGTGGACTTTTAACAACGAACAGAGTTGTGAGCGATGGACTTTTAGAGTCAAAATTTAGCCACTGAAAATAGTCAACTATTTGTAACGGACTTTTAGCGACGGATATTTCGTCGCTAAAAGTCCTTTCTTCTTTTTTAATTTTTTTGCAAAATTACGAAAGAAAAAAATTCGGAAAATACCTTTAGAGACGGAAATTTCTGTCGGTAAAACTAAGATTTTTAGCAACGGATCACCAAATTCCGTCACCAAATTTTTAGTGACGGGGTTATTAACAACGGACTTTTAGCGACGGGGTGTCCGTCGCTAAAAGTTTTTTGCGACGGAATGAGGACTTTTAGCAACGGAATTATCTGTCGCTAAAAGTCCTTTTTCTTGTAGTGAACTTGGGTTAGAGGCCGCCTAAAACAGCTCATATATATAGTGAAACAAATAGGTTGCTAGCTAAACGTATTTTTTCGTTTTTCTCGATGGTGTTTGAGATTGATTTTAGGATAGTCAAACCTGATTTAATCTTGATCAAATTAGATATGTGGGTGTCTGGCAAAAAACATTAAGATATTTAGTCTATCACAAAAGGCTAAAAACTGATTTAATCTATAATCTCAAAAAATGAGGATTATAAAATAATCAATTTTCTCATAATCATGTTTGACCTTCTAATTTACCACTCTATCCCTATATTTTTCACAAAAGGATATATTGTACTATCTAACTAATTCTGGAGAATTATTGTACTGTAAGCACTAATTTGAGATTAGTGTTAATTTAAAATAAAAAGAAACAACTTTTGTTGGTGGGTGAAAATATCTTTCTTCTGTAATTTGTGTACCTATCATAATTGTTTACAATTCAAAGTTATGTTAATATTAATTAATAAAATGGATATTAGAAATGTATTTATTTAGTGTCCTATGTGGTCACTTTCACATAATAAAACGAATATAAGTACTTTTTAATTTATATAAACACTTTCTGTACCTTTAAAATTTTTTACTATTACTTTTACCAAACATTAAACTGATTATGCTTAAAGTAGATTAAATCTAATTTTTAATCAAGATATATAAACTGAAATCTACTTGTTAGAAATTTTTTCGAACGGACTCTCAGGTATAGAAGCCCAAAAGTGCTATTAAAATGTTGCTAAATATATTTGTAAAAGTGTCACTGATAATATTTAATGTTAACAAATGATCATGGTATGAGGTATTTAGGCTATTTCTAATATCATAGTTGCAGTCAAAATTGGATCCAGAAAAATTATGAATCATTAACCTATTACTTTATGAATTACTAGCTAAGAAAAGACGAAGAGTGTTTTTAGTAATCCAATTAAAAACTTAAAAATTGAAGTTTTTAATGATTTTCAGTTAAGTGTGTTTGATAACGCTTAACGTTGTATCACTTAAAAAATTAATTCCTACAAAAAAAAACTAAAATTTTTAAGTCAGGGTGGACTTATTTGTGCTTATCGCTTCATTCTAAATGAGACGGTTTAAAGTTATTTACATAAAAAAAATTATCATCGTGATGCTGCATCAATAAATTTGCTAGTAATACTGCCTCCACCCCACTAGCTATAACCACTAGCACAACTATCATTTTTGTTTGCTACCACCACCACAATTATCACAGCCTAATCACTACCACCACCAACAACCCTATCACAAGGACATTGACACTGACACCGACACCTCCACCACACCATCACTGTCATTACCACATTTATGTCTATCAAAATCATTTAAATATCCACGATACTACAACCAGTGTCATGACCATCATGTTGCTATCTACCACTACCACTACAATTACTAACATCACGGCTTCACGCACAAATACTGCTACCATTGACACCTTCCGTGTTGTCGCCGCCGCAACCACCATTATTACTCCATCGTCACTACCACCACCACTACCAACACAATTTTGGCCAAAAAAAAGTTATAAAATACATAAATAAATGCATAATTTTGGTAAATTGAATAAATTTGTAAATGAAACAATTTTCAGACATTTGCTTTTTGTTTACCAAACATGTTAACTTATTTTTCAGTAAAAATTCAGTAACTTAAAATTTTCCGTTTCATGAATTCAGCGCTTAACTTTTTCGGGGACATGTGGACTTGGTCAATATTTGACAGAAAATGATGATAACAGCTGCTTTGGAGATGGAAATTTCTTGTTATATCAGCTGCTTTGGACATAACTCTTTTTATTATTATTATTATTATTATTAAGCTTCAGAGATAACTTTAATATGCAGGAATTCCCTCTATAAAGCAGCATTCCAAACCTTTTGTCAATAATAGTCTCTCCTATATATAGGCACTGAGGCATATTTAGCTTGGTTCAAATTCATATGGAACATGATAAATTTAATTGTAAAATTTTATTATTTATAGTTATTTATTTAACTTGATAAGGTTAGTCAACAATAGATTACTAATCTTGCGTGAAAGAAGCTTAACTCTTACATATATAATATTAGTCATGTGATTATCAATTGTACGAGGACAATGTATAAGTTAACATACTATAAAAAATTAAACAAATAAAAAAATAACGTAATATTGATCTATTCGTATTTCTTTGTAATCTAGAGATTTAGAATTTGAGACTTAAAAGAATAAAGATGGAGGAAGATAGAGATAAAGACAAAGACTATGATGACTGAAGGCACAAAAAGCTAAAACACTACAAGAAAATAGGGCTTTTCATCGAACCTTTAGCAACGGACAGGATTCATTCGCTAAACGTCACTTATACCTACGGATTATCATCGATGGAAATTCCGTCGCTAATTGTAATTTTCATATTTTTCTCACTATTTTGATTTTTGTTCTTGAAGAATAATTTTTAGTGACGGACTTTTACCAACACCGCATCCCCAGTCCCATCCCCCACTGCTACCTCCCCCCCCCCCCCCCCCACTTTCTCCTTCGCCACCCACCCGTAGAGGATTGCGGCGTGCTAGCTAGGGCTTCCGGTGATTACCCCGTTGTTAACAGCCACAGCCCAGACAACGGTCCTTTAAGTAATTTAATTTGCTTACAGTTATTTTTATATTTAAAATTTTTCAAATTGACAACTATTCGGGTGTTGGTTCGACAGATCTAATGGTAGCATTTAAGCTTGGAATTAGATGTATATGGATTTACTTGTCGTTTGTTGTTATTTGCTTATTTTGTAGTTGTTGATTTTATGCTTTGTTGGTGATATCTGTGATTCGAATTTGTTATCCATTAACTTAAATAATTGGACAATTAGGTGTATTGGTATGTGTTTTAGTTCGTACTAGCCCAGTAACCCGAGCTAAGCACGGAGCAGTTTATAAAATACAGTATACCATAAAGTTTTAAAAAGTGTATTAATATGTACCATATATTGTGAGACAAAAAAGACATTCACATCATGAAAAAAAAAATCTTATTTGGCTATAAAGAATAGATAACGATATAGTGGAGCCGCTAGATGCTTGCATTATTGAAGTTTTTACTTTAAGTTGTCAAATAATATTTCAAATGAATATGGGCTTAACACTTAAAGTAGTAGAATAATCATGCTGGTGTCATATAAAACTAAATACCAAAAATGATTGTGGTTAGAATTAAAAAGTCGTAATGCTCTGACGTATGCCTTTTGAATTATAGATGTTATATATGAGCATAATTCCTTAACTTTAGAAGCTTTTGAAGTATTACATATTTCTGGGAGGTTATTATAATTATTAAGTAGAAAACTAAATGGAATAAAGTTGCATTTCAAATTTAACAGGACTTATTTATACACCTTATTACTTTCAAATAAATTATTATTGCCTCTAAAAACAAATTCGATAGAATGACCACATAATTTTTAATATTTTTAATGTGTGTGTGTGTGTGTGTTTCTTTAAATCTTGTAAGATGTTAGTAATGAGAAAATTAAATTGATGAAGATGACGCGTCCTTGTTTTGGAGTGTTGGAATTACTTTTTTACATCTTGAATGACTCTTCATCAAGTTATAGTATTATATGTACTAAGTGCATTCATAGTTCTTTTTTTCATGAAAATTTAATTAAGCATAAATAAAAAAAAAGTCTTTTAATTGATCGTAAGGTCCTATGTAAAAATGAAGTGGTTAATCATTTGTTTTGTAAAATTATAATATATTCACATTTTAAAAGTTTTTAAATGTTCTCAAATACAGTAATTAAGAATTATTTGATTTAAATTGTACCTTTTTTCCTAATACATACGTAATTTCTTTTTAAAATCTCATTATGCAATGTAGCCATTTTGATTATAGTGCGGTGTTATCAAAGCAAAAATTGCCCTATAATTGGATTATTGATCTTATATATTACATAGAATTTTTTTTACAATGATTTGCTATGCGTGTGTGTGTATATATACACACATTTATTACATTATAATAAACTTAAATTAACTGTAACTTAACTTTTTCTTCTAAATGTAATTGTTATTTTTGTTTTCTAGATACATGTTTTTTTATACATGTTTTCTGGATACATTTTGTCTTTTAAATCTAATTGGATTATTGATCTTATATATTACATAGAATTATATATATATATATATATATATATATATATATATATAATATTATGATTTAATTTTGACTATTGTGTCATTAAAAACAACTCTCTCATAAGATGATAAGAAAACATGTATCCAGAAAACAAAAATAACCATTAGATTTAGAAGAAAAAAAGTTAAGTTACAGTTAATTTAAGTTTATTAACTGTAACTTAGTGACACGATAGTCAAAATTAAATCCGAATAAATTATATATATATATATATATATATATATATATATCTCAAATTATATAAGACTTTCTAATATAGCCTTCATATGGTTCATGCAAAACTAAATAAACTAAAGAATATGGATTACATCCAAAATAATATTTGCATACCTTTATATATACTAACATGTTTAGTATATAGCCTTAAATCTTTTTTCACTATGAGATCTATGAATAAACTTTATCATTATTACAATTTTAGTTCATAATAATTACACAGTCATTTGTTGGTCATCTGGTACTACCCAAAAAAAGATGGCCCATTTTTTCATTTTACCAAAAGAATTTTAAAAGTTATATATTATATTGATAAATCTTTACATCGATACGGTGAGCATATATTAAAAAATAAATATAAATCACTTTTTACATTATTTTTATTGCTTCAATCACAATTGTAACATTGTTTTTTTTATATATGATTTTTTATATTCATATTAAAAAGTGCTTTTAAGGATACAATAGTTAAAAGTCATAATAAGTTAGTTCATTAATTAGTTAGAGTTTCAGAATGTTTAGAATTAATTTGTCAATTATAAGCCTTATTAATATGGAAATTAACATATCAAAAAATAAGGACCTTATCCAAGATAATATTATTTTTATTTCTCAGATATATATATATATATATATATATATATATATATATATATTAGAGAGAGATTTTAAAGATACTATAGTCATGTCATATTATTGCATCTTAAAAGTTTTAAATGTTCTCACAAATAGCAATTATAAATTATTTGTTTTGATTGCACCTTTTTTCATAATATATATGTGATTTCTTTTCAAAATCTCATATATGCTTATATAGCCACTTTGCTGATTGTTCGGTCTTATCAAAGTAAAACATTATCCTATAATTTGATTATTTATTCTATATTTTCTACATATAAGTTTTGCAATGACTATGTTATGTGTAAACAAACATATATTATTACATTACAATAAACTTAAATTAACTTTAATATAATTTTTTTTCTTCCAAATATCCATAAATTGTACCCCATATTTTTTAGATACGTGATCTTTTATCTTTGTATGAGAGAGTTGGTTTTAAGAACAAGATGGTCAACATCAAATCCTAAAAAATTAGTATACTTAAAGTTGTAGAATTAGTTTTCACAGGCCTCCTCATGTAGCCTTTCTATAATTCCTGCAAAATTAAATAAACTCAAAAATAGGGATCAATAATTGATGTGTCTAGTATATAACTTTAACTCCTTTTCTGTACAGCTATCAGATTTATGAGTAAGTTTTGTTATTGTTGCAATCTTAATTAATAATAATTCTACACTCATGTGTTGTCTATGTAGTTTCATCCAAAAAAATACTAAGAGCTACTATACAGTAAGCAAATTTTATGATTTAAAAAAAAATGAAACAACCATTGCATTATTTTTGTTGTTTCAGTCGCAAGTGTAGTATCATTTTTTTTTCTCTTCTAAATCCAATATGTTATTTTCATTTTTAAGATATATGAATTTTTATATTCATATTAGAGAGTAGTTTTAATGATACAATAGTCAAAATTAAATCCTAATAAGTAAGTTCATCAATCGGTTAGAGTTTTAGAATATTTAGAATTAGTTTTTCAATTATATAAGGCTTAATGATATGAAAATTAACTTATCAAGAAATAAAAAACCTATGCAAGATAATATTGTATTGAGTGATATAATGATTATAATGCAACTCATATATAATGACAATTAATAGTCACTAAATATCTTTAGTGACTTTTCGTTAATATTTCAAGTGACAACTCTTAACAATATTTTTTTAACGTCACTAAATAAAAGTTACTAAAAATATTTAACAACCATTAATTATCGTAATATTGGGGTAGATGAAGATTCCTTCAACTCTGTAGCAGTCAATTTTTTTTTCCATTATATATGGTATAGACACGGGATTCCATCGATTTTTTGTTCCGTCCCTCCGCCCGTCCGTCTCTCTCTCAGGAAAAGTAGGCCATATTCCTTCCAGGAAGTTGTGTCACACGAATATATTATATATATCTTATGTAATCGGTTAACGTCATCCTACCACCTTCTTCTTTTGGGCGAGATGACGGACACCATATATATTGTGAACACCACTCGCAATATGCACAGAAGCTGGCCATGGAAAAGGATCCAACAGAGTTAGACTCACCATCCTGCATCCGGGTTGATCTTGTGCCGCAGCCTGCACCGCCGTCACCGGGCTGCCGGCCTGTGACTGAAGAGCTTCCTGAAAATCCTCTTATTTCGAGGCAGAAGTTGGACTTGACGGCGCTGGTCATGGCATTCTGCCTCAGCACAGCCGTCGCAATAGCTCTTCTCTCCGTACAAACTCGTACCCGCCTGCCAACAGCTTTACATCTGGTTTCTCTAAGCGTTGTGCTCGCTTTTGGTGCCATCCTCGTTGCCAGGTATGCCTCTCCGAAGTTCCCTTCTCTACCTGGAGTGCTGGAGCATGTCGGCGCCTTCTTTGCCGCCACTGCATTCATGTTCGCCGTCACTTTACCTGCACCCCTAAGTCTCAAGTTGATTTATTGGTTCGTATTTGCCGTCTGTTTGCTCTTCATTTCCTACTGTAATTGTCCCGATAGCTTTCTCCGTTGTGCCCTCCGCTTAAAGAGTATATGCTGTCCGTAATTCCTAGCTATTAGCAGACTCTATCTTCTTACCGCTACTGTATCGTACGTGTAGAATGAAGTCCTTACAAGCCCTTAGATTTGTATGTTTGTTAAATGTCATACTCCATGTTGCATCAGAAATGCAAAACGTACAGAAAAGAAATATGCGATGGTAAAGGTTGTTCTACGGTGTTTTGTTCACATCAAGAAGCAGATGAAGATGAAGACCAAGGTAGAATATTGAAGGAGGGAGGTTGATGTCCGTACTCCCATCTTTCACCCGGAGAGACTCGCTAGCAAACTAGTTTGGCGTTCTTCAGCTGCTATGCAAATTTGTAACTTGATTGTCGTCCTTGTACTTGCGACTAGTTTGGCGTTCTTCAGCTGCTATGCAAATTTGTAACTTGATTGTCTTAGATTTCTTCTCATTTTACTCAACTTTCTCCATAAGTTAATTATTTTTTGCATCTAAAATGAGTAATCTAACTGGGGAAAATCCATAACGTCTGAAGATAATTCATAACGTCTACTATTCCCGATTGCAAACATCAAAGCAATTCTACTTCAGTACTGACATCTCACAGTAATTCGTGCTATTACTGGCTTGGAAGGGAGATGAAATGAAAAGTTAAAGACATCTTACAAATAGAGAGCCAACGAATTCTTATTTAAGTTAACGGATAGAACTAATAAATAAGATTTTACATAATTTAATCAATATTCAGAAACGAATGACAAAAGAGGGTTAAATAACCAGTAAGCCAAATAACAAATCAAATTTATCAAATCTTGCGAATATCACAAACGCAATTGTTCGTTATTAAATATCACAAATTATCATTACGCCATGTCGAATATCGTATTTGACGCATAAGATGTATGTTAGAGTTGTCAGAACCGGCTTTCAATATAAAACATAACCTCACTTGATCGAGTAATTTGATAACTATACGAGTATTCATTCAAAATTTAAAAATAGTCATTATAGACTCAAATTAAAATCAAATTAAATCGAAGACAATAAAAATCTGAATACAACAAAATAGAAGTCAACTCAATTGGAGATCAGAAGATTAGTGAGATATGATGAAGAAATATTTAAGTGAAAAGTGAAGACACAAAAATTAATGCAAAAAGGACAAATGCTAAAAGTGACCTGCTCCGGGAAATCAAAGGGGAAGGGTGTAAGTGACACGCCTCAGAAAATCAAAGGCAATTATGAAAGTGACATTGGAGTCCAGATGAGTGAGATATGATGAAGAAATATTTGAGTGAAATTTGAAGACACAAAAATTAAAGCAAAACCGACAAATGTTAAGAGTGACGTGCTCTGTTTTAGTAATTTGATAAATATATACATATTGATTCGAGATTCAAAAATAGTGACCGTAAACTCAAACCGAAGAGAATAAAATTCTGAATACTGCGAAATAGAAATCACTCATGTATCATCAAGAAAAATTTAAGAATAATTAAAGACACAAAAATAAATGCAAAAAGGACAAATGCTAAAAGTGGCATGCCCCCAGAAAATGCCCCAGGAAATCAAAGGGCAAGGATGAAAATGACAAGAATGGACCATGTCAAAATAGGCATGACTCACTAGAGAAAGTCACGTGCTGCAAACACTACAAGAAAATAAGTTTTTAGCGACGAATTTTTACCTACGAAAGACAATTCTTCGGTAAAACAACTTTAACAGACAGATTACATCATCGGTAAAAGTCTGTCGTTAAAAACTTATTACCGACGAAGTAACCGTCGGCAAAAAAATTTTGTCAACAATGTTTTTGCTGCGATCTTTTAGCGACGGAATTACCGTCGTTAAAACTTTTTTACAATTTTTTTTTGGAGGGTTTTATAAAATTGTTTTAGCGATGGAACTGTGCCGTCGCTACAACTTCCGTCGGTATACGTGGTGATTTACCGACGGACTTTTAGTGACGGGATGTTCTCGTCGCTAAAAGTCCTCGATTAAAACATTCAGATCTGCTTCTTTCTCTTTCCCCGTTTCTCTCTCTGAAAATCTCCCACCGTTGTTTTGAGCTCTCGCAACCAACCTCCACAGTGACCTACCTCCGGCGATCCCCCTCCACAGTGACCCTTCCACTGTCGCAAGTTAAAAGCCTCCACTGCACTGCCCCCACGTGAAAATCCCTCCACTGTCGTCGCGTGAAAAGCCCACCACCGCCCTCCACTGCTGCCCGCTATTGTGCCTTCTAATATAGGTAAGTTCCCAACATAACACCTAATTATTGTTTCTACCCTATAAATTATTCGAATGGATTCAAAATGATGGGATTTTGATTAGAATTTGTTTCATAATTTGTAGCTCAATTTTGCATTGAACCTGTATAATTCTTCCAAGTTTATCCGTTTAGAGGTAATGGCATGATGAAACCTAAAGTACCACTGCCTAGACGATTGTTTGAGACCATATATAGAACATTTGAGTTGGTAAACTTTGCGCTCGTGTCCTTTGACGTCAAAACCCTCGGGTTAAGCCATATAAATCTCTTCGTCTAGTTCTCCATTGAGAAACACAGTCTTAACATCCATATGAAAAAGTTCTAAATCCTGCTGGACGACAATAGCTAGGATCAGGCGAATTGAAACAAATCTCACCACTGGGGAGAAAATGTCTTCATAGTCCACACCCCGCAGTTGGGTATAGCCTTTCGCCACAAGACGTGCCTTATACTCCTCAATTGAACCATCTGCCTTGCGCTTGACTTTTAAAACCCACTTGTTTCCAACAGTCTTACGCCCTGGCAGAAAGTCAATCAACTCCCAGACCTGATTCTTTTCCATTGAGCTCAACTCATCCTTCATTGTAGCCATCCACTCATTACTAGTAGACGAAGATAAGTCTTCTTCCACGGAAGTAGGCGCGTCTTCATCATTTGGAGTGAACATAAGAATTTCTCCGTCAATCTCAAAACGACGACGTGGAACTCTTCCTCGTGCACCTCTACGCAGTTGAGAATCTTGTTGACCTAATGGTCCTTGTGGTGTGCTCCCACTTTCTAGGATATTCCTACTAGGTTGAAGGTCACTTACACTATCTTCAGCGACAACCGGATGATGAACTAATTCCCCACCTTCGCTTATAGATGGTAAAGTGGCTTCAACCTCCTTTAACTCATAGAGGTCAAGATTCTTACTCGCGTCTCCAATGCTAGGAAAATCATTCTCTATGAAATTGACATCACGAGACTCTATTTCAGTCCTTCCACCATTTGGATGTTCACCATATATCATATAGCCTTTAGAGTTTTCAGAATACCTTAGAAAGATACTCTTCTTTGCTCTAGGCCCTAGTTTTCCATACTTATGAGAAGTACTGTGAACATAACCTGCTGAGCCCCATGGGTGCAAGTTATCCAAATTTGGCTTTTGGCTATTCCAAAGCTCATAAGGGGGGATTTGACTGACTGTGAAGGCACACGATTAAGTATATAGGCTGCAGTCAAAAGGGCATCCCCCAAAAAGATATTGGAAGGTTTGCTTTCGCCATCATAGACCTAACCATGTCTAACAATGTTCTATTCCTTCTTTTCACAACACCATTTTATTGTGGAGTATTGGAATAGTAAGTTGCCTGCATATCCCTTTTTCCTCACAAAACTTCTTGAAGTGATCTGACAAATATTCGCATCCCCGGTCAGTGCGAAGAGTTTTTAAATTCTTTTCTTTCTGATTCTCAACCTTAGCTACAAAGCGCTTGAAACAGTCCAAAGCTTCATAGCGGTGAGATATCAGATACACATAACCATATCGCGTATAATCGTCTATCAGTGTAAGGAAATAAGAGACGTCATGGCGTGCCTTTACACTCATAGGTCCGCATATGTCAGAGTGAACTAGCTCAAGTGGTTGAGTTGCTCTGACAGCCTTTCCAAAAGGCATCCTGCATGCTTTACCGGCCAAACAAGCCTCACAAGTTTGTAGATTGACTCTTGCGAGTGGGCCCAAAATGCCTTCTCTAGCCAAACGAATCATTCTATCTTAGCCTATGTGGCCCAGTCTTGCATGCCAGGTGGTAGAATCATTCACAATATTATCATTCACAACATAAGAATAAGAGGACTGAGAATCATTTAAATCCAATTGAAAAATACTATCCATGCGAAAACCATGTCTGAACAAAACATCATCCGAAAAGATGTCCAACTTATTATCCCTAAAAATAAAGGAAAAACCACTGTCTAATAAAGCAGTGACTGAAAGTAGATTAAGCCGAACAGTTGGAGCATATCGCACATCTTCAAGAATTAATGTGCGCCCAGTGCGCAACTTGAGCTGGTAAGAACCAACTCCTAACACCTCTTTGGAGCTATTGTTTCCCATGAAGATATATTTGCTTCCCACTGGAATCCGGTGGTAATCTATGAACCCCTCTTGATCACGTGCTACATGTTTTGTTGCACCTGTATCCAAAAACCACACAGGTTGGGAATGAGCAACCATCACATGTGAGCAAACATATAACTGAGAGAGAGATTCAGAAAGTACCTTCTTCGGCTCAGTGCAATCACGAGCGAAGTGTCCTTTCTGTTGACAGTTGAAGCATTTAACTTTAGATAGATCCTTTTTCCCACCACGTTTTCCTCTCTTGCGTTTCTTCATATTCCCTTCCTTTGGCGCAGAAGTGCTAGCCTCGCTTTTCTTGCCTTTCTTACTTTGTCTTTCGTGCTTACCATTTGCATTACGCTATCCCACTTGGGCGACATAAGTGAGGGTCTTGTCAGATTCTCGAGTCTCAACTTCAAGGATGACATGCTGTGAAACATCAGAAAAATTCTTGATGTTTTCACTATGGGTCAATATCTGTTTCATATTGGCCCATGAGGCAGGAAGTGACCTTATGACAGCTCTGACTTGCTGCTCATCTGTGAGCGCATGTCCAACATCCCTCAGCTTACCAATCATATTGGACATCACCCTTAGATGTTCACTCATGGTATGCTTAGGGTCTTTTGTGTACTCCTCCAACTTGATCACAAGGCGAGGAAGCCGCGTAGTTGAGGTTCCACTAAAAGAGAACTTGAGCTGCTCCCATAAAGCTTTGCAAGTTGGAAGTTCATCATACTGCCCAATTAGATCATTTTGCAAGCTGCTTAACAAGGTGTAGCGCGCACTACGATCTTTCTGATTCCACTTCTGGTAGGCAGTGTGGTCTCTTAAGGGTTGCTCCTCAGTTGGTGCGACCATCTCCTTGGTCATGTGCTCCTCGAGCTCTTATTCGTTCAGCATGAATTTCATCTTTTTGTCCCAAACGTCATAATTATCTCTGTTAAGTTTCTCACCTTTAACGAGATCAATTATGACATTCTTGGTGGCCATTATATTCACTACATTAGATTGCGCAAGGAAAAGATATTAATTATACATCCTTCTATTTATTTCAAAAAATTCAAATGAAAAACATAATCCTTCCTCACATCATGAAATCAAAAATTTGCTAAGCTCGTAATCATCTCTCATGTATGTGACTTGGAAAAAATATTTTTCAAGTAATTTTTCGCAATAAATTTCATCATTATATAAGCCACAATATAATAAATCATCAACATGATAATTTAGAACAATATAAAATTGCACCATGCAATTAAGTGTGCAAGGACTCCATTGAGCCCTATTGGCATTCTAATAACTTATGCTAAGAAAATTCTGACTTGAATAATGTGCGTACGAAATTACATCCCCGTACAAGGCTTTCTGAAAATATACAGGGAAATAGCATAATACAACATCTTTGAGAATCCTACTACAAACTACTCCAATAAAACAAATGGAGATGCAGCACAACACATTATTCTCAAAAGAATTTTCTTAAAACAAGAGAGTAAACACGTAAACATAAGTTTCTTTAGAATGCCAATTTAGTATCCATCCATTTAACCTAAAACTAGCATGCTCAAATAACAAGTTAAAGGGTAATTTAAATGGATGAATAGACCACATTCTCCTTCCAAGGAAAACGGGCGTAAAGGCCTTGAAATTGAGTTTAAAGAGGTGTGGGCTTACCAAAAGCCCAACAAATATATCAACAAAAAACATATTTAAACTATAACACTAATCAAGGAAAATAAATAAAACATAATTCATCTATATCATATAGCTCTCCATAATATTTATTTCTGCTCACAAAGTGCAAAAAATTAATATTTGCGCATTATTCGTATTTTTGGGACCACAAAAGTACCACAAAAGTACTCACAAATAATCCAAAAATGAGAGATAAATTCTTAAAAGATGACAAACAGTAAATTTAACTCTAATATATCCTCTGGAATTAAAGAAAAATTCTGAGTGCATCAAAACAAAATTTTAAAGTTAATTTCTCTAGAAAAAATTATTTAAAAATTAAACAAAACACACACAAAGGGTATTGAGGTAAATTTAACAACATAGAAAAATTACAGAAGCGAAGAAAACACTCCACTCGCCGACGGTGGGGTCAAAATCTTCCGGCAACCACCTTCAAGCGCCTCCACGCGCCGCCTTAAGCTTGGGGCTGAGTCTGCGAATTTTTGAACAGGAGCATGTGTGACAAGCACGTGCGTGGGAGCTGCTACCGCACGGCGCGTGTCCAGCGCGTGTCTTCAGCCTTAGCTGACGCGTGGACGCGCGTGGCGGCTCTAGGGGCGCGACTTGGTGCACGTGTTGGCGCGTTGAGCGTGCGGCTTGGATTGTGGACGGCGCGTCGCAGCTCGGCTTGAGCGCGTGAGAACGCGTGGATCACTGTTTTTTCTTTAAAAAACCCTAATTTTTCAGCCGCCGCCATGCCTCGATGCCAACTTTCGAAGGCCATATCTCTCTCGTTTTTAGGCCATATCTCTCTCGTTTTTAGGCCAAATAACCGATCATGATAAAAATTTAATATCATGCTCCAAATTTGAGTCCCAAAACTGGAAAAAACCACAGTTTTCCAGTAAAATAAAATCGTGATTTCTCACAAACCATGCATCCAAAAATCACGAAATTTTACGGAGTTCATCCTCAATCATAGGAGAACAAAACTATATAATTATTTTTCAGAAAAACATGCTCAAAAAAATTTTGAATTTTAAAAATGGGTCTCATTCATGTATCCGGAAAAAAAATCGCTACATGCACATAATTTATTCTTGCATGTTAAAGGCGAATCAACAAGTAACTTGGCTCTGATACCAATGTTGAAACGATTTAATGCGCTTACCACATAACGTAATGGGTTCGAAAACATAATGTATGAAGTCTCCGAAAATTCCGACGTAGGATCCTTGTTGTTACGAGCCTCCAACACGCTTGATCTTTTTCACAGGTACGAAAAATGGCTACTAGAGTCGAATTCTTCGTCCACGAACCAAATCCCAGAGCTTGGTGATTGCTCTAGAGAGAGTGCAACAGAGAGAGGGTTATTGCTATGACTTCTGACTTATTGAGATATCTCTAGCCTTTATATAGAGATACAATTAGAGACTGACTTTACCTCAAACTCTTATGAGATAAAAATTATATTTTTCTCAAACACTTAAGAGATAAATATTCTCTAAATAACTGTATTTATCCAAACTAATAAATACACATTATCTGTTAGTGGACAGATAATGGGTCCATTGACCCAATTTATTAACACCATGGATGCTCAGGTGGCTCAACCGGACTTTGTGAAGAGCAATATGAGGACTGAGGGCTGTCCGGCCAACGGGTTGCCGGAGTTTGCGCTTATGGGCCGATCGAATGTTGAGAAATCTTCGTTGTTGAATTCACTTGTTAGGAGGAAGAAGCTCGCCCTCACTTCTAAGAAGCCTGGTACTTTTCCTTTTATAACAACCTCCATGCGAATGGATTTTCTCCTTTTGCCGTGTAAACATTGAATTGAACTCAAGTAGCAACCTTTGATCAATCAAGTAGCTTTTGGCAACTCAAGCAAGTGTAGCAGCAATGAGCGAACTCAACATTTACATCTACCAAATCTATCTTGAGTACTTGCAAAGAAGTTAAATGAGAAAAATCCAAAGGAGTCTCTGGTGATCACAGGAGGTCGTCGGTGGGGCGGGTGGTCAGTCGTGGTTACTTCGCCTTCGCCGCCGCCGCCGCCGCTCTCTCTCTCTCTCAGAGTCTATGGGCCAGCTGGACTCCTCCTGAGGACAAACCATATGAGAATTGTTGGTTTAGAAAAGGAAAGTGGAGAGCATGAGTAGAAAGGGGCTAGCTGAGGTTTACCTTTCTAAGGAGGAGGAGGAGAAAGTTAGGTTCGAGAGAGGAATTTAAGCGTATTGGTGCATGGTACATCTATGCACAGTAAATTTTCCTGTGGTTAAACGAGGAAAAACTTCTTGTTTGTCGGTCAAGTTTTGGTTAGTGTCTAAGAAGTGCAGCTGATACTCGAGATGCACCAACAGATGTTAACTTTATGGACTGAAAAGATGAATAACATTAGGTAAGAAAACCAAGACTGCTAAGGGATGCATTGCTGCTACCTATATGTCCATGCCTTCTTCTTGTCATAAAGATGGTGGCTATAGCTGCAAAAGGATCCATTAACTGTTGAATCGTTTGTTGAAAAAGTCTTCTGAGTAGATGGTCATCCTGGTTCATGTAAGTTACTCAGTATGATCTAATTAAGGAAATGGGTCGGTCGGTGATAGAATCTTTTGAAGTGTCAATACTCCATTGCTAACATAGAAATATTTGTTAATTTTGTGCTGTAAAAAGCAGCACTGATAAAGCGGCATTGATTAGAAGTCCCGTATGTGGTACTTTTCTTTTACCTGACAGACTAATATTTCAGTTATCAATGATAACCAGCTTAATTTTGGTCGAATGATCTTGAATCTTTACTGCACGTCACATTGACATTCCGTAAATTATGACCTTTTCTATTCTTGTTGCCTTTCTGCTCCACGAACTCGATACGGAGCATATATAATTAATCCATTAGATCGACTTTCTGCGTCCATTATTCTTTCTGAGGTTACTAAATGAAGAAGAGAATTTGATATCATTACGAAATCTGGCATTCTATCGTTGGAGTGAGCTGTTGTATAAACAAATCCAAACTTACCGATCTTTACGGCTTCGAAGATTTCCTATAGATTGGAGGAGCGGTATTCCTGTGCATGATGTTGCTTGATAATTTCTATTTGATCGTTGTGTTCTTGATCATGAAACTTTTGGAACTAGCGGAGACTTGTTTGATCTGTACTCAATGCAGAGTCATGGACTTGGCGCCTTTATAGAAGTATATGTGCTATATAGTTTTGCGGCGTTGTTAATTCTCCTATTGTACATGCCTGAATTCACATGTTTATATCATAAACAAGGCTAACTAAAAGCTAATTACTACGTAAATTTTTCTTCTTTGCTCGTTGAGACCCGCTGTAATTCTTGTTTTTCTTTCTTATAATTTGTCGAATACTTCCTCGCTTCTTATCAATCATATAGTTCTAGCTTTTGGGCCACAAGCAATGCCTGTGCAAACACAAATTATAATTGTGCTCAGTGAATATTTACATAAAGGCAGAAAATCACATGAGATACTCTTGTGTAGATTGAATGGTAGATTTCAGAGGGAGAGGAAGAGAAAAAATAACAGAGGTGGTGAAAGAAAATCACGAGAGAAGGAATTACAGGGAGTTATAAATATAAATGGAAGAGGTGGATAGTGGGACTGGAGAGAGCATTGGGAGGTCCGTTTAAACTTTAAATTACTTTAATGACCATTGTCAACTTTACTTTTCTAGGAGTGAGATAAAATGTTTTAAAAAGTAGAATAATAAATGGTACAATTGGAAGTTTACAGAGGGCTTTACCATAAGTGTGTTCCCCTTTAATAGATGATGACTGGATATTTTAATCACCCGTTGGTGAAAAGAGAACTTCAAATCAGATCTAACATTATGGGGTGAATCTCCGTAGATGATGGCTCGTGAACTCAACTTAATAACATACACACAAGTAGAATTTACCTATTAAAACAAAAGGAAATATATATATATATATATATATATATATATATATATATATACTCTCTCTGTCCCTTTTTATTTGACTGTATTTAATGTGCACGCTTATTTAGGAATTTAGTTATATTATATAAAATTTTCATTCTACATTGAGAGAGGGAAAGGGAAGAAAGTGGATGAGGAAAGAAAAATGGGTTGGTGCAAGATTAAATGTGGAGAGAGAAAATAGAATAGAAAAAGTGCGAGAAAGGTTAACATGAAAAAATACATATGAAATCTTTCTTAATTTAAAAAGTGGTGAATTTTTTTTAGGACAGTTCAAAAAGAAAATGTGATCAAATCAAACATTTAAAGATGGAGGTAACATATTTTGTTTTTACTACGAATGACCTCGTTTGCTATTAAAGACACGGCATTTTAGTACTCAAAAAGTGAGGAGTATCATAATCGTGTCCTAAAAGTGTCAATCGTTTTTTAAATTTGTCTATTTGTATGACTTAGATTAGACATATCAAATTAGTTGTGTATGTCCTGAAAAACAAGACATTGAGAGTCCCTGGCTCTTCGTAATACCATTTTCTGCTATATAATCGTTGAACTTACGAATCTTTGCGGCTTGGAAGATTTCCCATAGATTGGAGGGTCGGTATTACTGTTAGCTGACGTACTTATATCTTATTGTTATGTTCTTGATTTATAAAAATTTTGGAACTATCAGAGACTTGTTTGATCTATATTCAATGCAGAGGCAAGGCCCAAGGGTCTGGCACCATTATAGTTTCGGGTTAGAGAAATTCAAGTTCCTTTTTCTTTTAAGTTCCTGCAAAACCAGTCGTCCATATTTGAAGATCGAGGCTACAAATATGGAGGACTGGTTTTGCAGAAACTTCAAAGAAAAGGGAAACTTGAACTTCTGTAACCTGTCATGGCAACATGTTTTTATTTCCATTTTGTGGCAGATTTGGAGAAGTAGGAACAAGGAAAGTACAGAAGGGATCACTATCCCAAATGATACTTCGTGGAAAATCTGCCTAAATCAGGCCAATGACAGGTACTTTTACTGGTACTTTTGGCTAGTGTCTTTTCCTGGTACTTTCAAACTTAACACTGACGGTTGTGTTAAGACAAATGACGAGGTTAGTTATTTTTATAAGAAAAAATTATGTAAAATAACCATGTGGTTTGGGTTAGTTGTAAAAAAATCTCTATCGTTATAAAAATTGCAAAAAGACACTTTAACTTAAAAAAGTGTTAAACCCGTCAACTCCCGTGACGGAATGAATAAAATATCTGAATTGTCCCTCAATATAAATTGTAATTGTAAATCTAGGGTTATTCTTTTGTGTGAATGATATTGGCTTTAGGCACGGGGCACAGAGGGCAGCTCGTGGCGGAAGATCAAGATAATGGTGCCGGCGCAAGCATGAGGTTGATGGCGGGGCTGGCGGGCAGCGACGCTGGTCATGCTGTGGGTGGACAGGCTAGTGGCGAGCCCCGTTGCAAACCCTAATTACAGATTCAGGGTCCCCCCCCCCCCCCGAATGGTCTTGGTTTTGGATAGGCTAGGGTTTTGGTTGTTGAATCAGGCTGGTGGCAGCGGAGCAATTGGATATGGTTGATGGCAGGCTTCGCGGCGGCGCAAGTCGCTGGGGTTGATTGCAGGGGGGAGCGACGATGTAAGAGGTGGGGGAGATGACCGGGATAGCGACACGACACAGAGTTCGCGGTTGGTGCAAAAGACTAGTGGCGGCGATGGTGGTAGACGGGGTTGAGTGGTGGCCGAACTGGGTGGCGATGGTGGGCTTGAGGCTGCTGCGGTTGCGCGATATGGCCGAGCAGATGGCTGCGATGGCGTCGGTAGACGCGGTGGCGGTGGTTAGGGCTTAGGATTTGGGGAAGGAGGAAGACATGAAGGGCATTTTTGTCATTTGTTAAATTAATTTCTACCAAACACACTTTTCAGGAGCGTGAGCATCACACGCCGTTAGCTTGAACGATTTTTTTTATGGTTGCAAGACTTTTACAATCTCTGGTGTCTTTTTACAATTTTTATAAAAGACAAGGGTTTTTTTGCAACTAGACCAAACCACAGGGGTATTTTACGCAATTTTCTCTTTTTATTATTTTAAATTCTTATAATTTGTTAACTTATACGTGATTAACGTACTCATACAATTAATAATAACATTAATGATATATCTATAAAATAAGAGTTAAGTTTTTTTCATGCAAAATTAATAATTTATTGTTGACTAACCTTAGCAAGTTAAATAAATTACTATACATTTGTAAAATATATTATTAGTAGTCAAATTGAATAATTTATTTTGTATTTAACGTATTCAATAGTGATGCTGTTATAATGTGTTTTTTATTATTCATATTTTATGTGAACTTGAATCTTTTGAATTCTTTTATATTAGCCATCAGTTTTTTCATTCTTTTTTTGGCACCCCCTCGCCCCCGAATGCTTTGGAAGCTGAACTGTATGGAATCGTCAAAGGAATGCAAATGATCAGAGATCAAGGATACACGAACATAATGGTGGAATCTGATTCCAAGACTACTGTGGACTTAATCGCTGAGAAAGAAAACATATGGCACCCGATGAGCAGCCTTATTAAGGATGCCAGATTCTTAATTAGAAGCACTAAGTCTACCATTAATCATGTATATAGAGAGGCTAACCGTCGCGCAAATCAATTGGCAAAAATAGGTGAGTTACAAAGGAAGTCTTTTGTATACCTCGTACAACCACCAGATGTAGTGCTCCCTTTGTTAGCAGATGATATTGCTCATGAATATTTTTTTTTTTAGGATAGTTCAAAAAGAAAATGCGATAAAAAAAAAGATGGTGGTAATATTTGTTGTTTTACTACGAAAGACTTTGTTTCCATCCGCATTCCACAACCCTCCCTCTATACCCAATTCCTCACTCCAAAACCCAGATTCCTGATCACCTCCGCGCTCAATCTTAACCCCATCTCCCACTTCTCATCGACCACCCCTCTAGACCCCTCTGTGCCTGAAATTGAGACCCAGATCGAAATCCCGTTCGACAAGCTATTCGTCCCACCAGAAACCGATGTCCCGTCGCTGACCACGTCACTCGGTACAAGAATCTTGAAGGGTTCTAACATTGTGTTGAGCAAGTACGCCAGGGACGGTCAGGTGGCTCAGGCGGAGTTTGTGAAGAGCAGTGTGAGGACTGAGGACTGTCCGGCCGAAGGGTTGCCGGAGTTTGCGCTTGTGGGCCGGTCGAATGTTGGGAAATCTTCGTTGCTGAATTCGCTTGTTAGGAGGAAGAAGCTCGCCCTCACTTCTAAGAAGCCTGGTACTTTTCCTTTTACTACAACCTCCATTCCAGTGGATTTTCTCCTTCGACTTTTTGCCATGTAAACGGAGAATTGAACTCAATTAACAACCAATGATCAATTAAGTAGCCTTTGGCAAGTCAAGCAAGTGTAGCAAGAATAAGCGAACTCAACATATACATCTACCAGATCTATCTTAGAAATTTGCAAAAAAGTTAAATTAGAAAAATCCGATGGAAGAGAGTACTGTAATATACTTGCCGATTGTGATTTTTCATAGTTTTTCGGCTTTGACGTTTCTAGAGTAGAATTTGAGCATCTAACCTGAATTGAACCTAAATAGTAATCATTTGTTTGTGAAGTATTGTTTGACAATTATTTAGTTTGAATACAGAGAGTAAGGTGCTTAAATTCTATTATGTATTTGAAAAAATTAGAATGGGGCTAAAAGTATGAAATGGAGTAAGACAATATGGTGATTCGCCTTATGGGTTCTTCTGTTGATAGGTTGTGAGAACAAGGCTTAGTTCTTTGTTTAAGCATGTTGAGATAAGCAAGACGGCTGCAAATTATCGGAATGGATATTCCATGAACAGATATACAACAAAATGGAAAGTTTGAGCATCTAAGGTTTTGGGGCAATACAACATTGTGAGCACTTTTGAAGAATATTTGGTTTGTTGGAGCAAGATAAAATGTGATGGAGAACAGGAGAAGGGCCTAAATATTGACACTGGTACATAGTTTATGAACCAGTTTTTGCTCGGGGCATGGAATGTTAGCAGTTAGGAAAGAAGCGAGGATGATGTAATTAAATAGGGCTAGGATGACAATAAGCTGACTGGGAATGTCAGTGGGACTCCTGGAGAAAATTTTATGGCAACAATTTGTAGAAGCGCAAAATGAGATGGATAAGCTCACATGAGGATTGTGGGTTTGTGCGTTGAAGATCAACAATAGTAGAAGTGAAATTAAGAATATTGGCCGGTATGATGGACAAATGTTGCTGGCTAGATTTATAACATTTGGCAAAACAAATGATCAAAATTATCTTAATGTAATTCTTCCGCTGGACTCTCTCGCATATTTGTCGACCGAACTTAGCACACAACCATTTGACTTCCTCCCTCCTTTCTAGACATGCAAACCTCTACCAGTCCCTCCCCTCTCCTCCTCCTTAGCCTACGTGGTTATAGGGATAGACGGGGAGGAATATGGCTTAGCCCCTTAGCTTGGATGGGTAGAGCTAGATGATGGGTGCTCTCACTGTTAAGATCTAGCCTTGTTTGGCATTTGGCAACCGGTGCTCCAACCGTTCTACCGCTTTTTTTGAGCAAGAATTTTTCTGCAGAGGACCACCGGTGGTGGGGGTCTCATATTTGTTTTTTGTTTTTCCTTTTCTTTGTCCTTTTTGGGTCTCTTTTCTCTGACCCTAATCCATTTCTGGTGTCAACTCCATTCGAGCTTTGAATCTTGTCCACTTGGTCTAGAGAGGACCGCATTTGCATTCCTGCAGCAATGCCATAAGCTGCTCTTGCATGCAGCCTCGGAAATGATGCAAAGTTTTGCAGCTTCTACCGGTCCTCACTTAGTTTGGTAGCCTCAGACAACGATGACTCTTATTTTTTACTGTTTTTCCACCAAGGCCACGTTGGTCATTGTCTTTCTAGAGCCAATTGTTTGGTTATGCTCTTGTTGTTGTACATTCATAGTGCAATGGGAGTAGGATTAGCCAAAAAACAGTAACAATCAACTATCGTTTGCCTTAGATGGGAAAAATAAATATAGCTTCCCAGAGGTAAGAGATGGCACAAGGACCAACTGTGATAAAAAATTTCTGATTTTACTGGCTTTAATCACAATTTACTTTTTTTCTTCGAAACGGAAGAAAGTTATGTTAGAATGATGTCAGATTCCCCTTTGAAATTAGTTTAGACGACAGATTACCATGAGGAGACTTTTGTTTTGTTTATTGGTGATTGTCTATGAAGCACGGACACGGGTACGGGTGCGGATACATGCTACGACATTTTCGGGGGAGGAGGGGGGGGGGGGGGGGGGAGATACCTGTGCGGCTAGGATACGACAATTTTTTTTATAATTTTAAAAAATTAATATTGGTTATAGAAATATATATGTTTAATGAGCTCTTGTACAAATACATAAAAATTATGGGTCATTTAGTCATCTACTTGTATAAGAAAAAATCCATGCAGCTATACATGTGGACTACCAAAGGCCACAAGTCACAAAGCCCCACAACATAGAGTTGCTCCCCGCTCAAGAGTAAATAAAGTTGAGCCAAAAGACTCATTAAAGGCAGAAAGTCAGAGAGTAAAAAAAAAGTCTCTGGTGAAGGAAGAGAGAGAATCAGAGAAGCAGCCATTGCCGTCGTGTTCATCGTCGCTGGAGTTCTTCTTTTCTCCTTTGGGATATGCCGAAAAGATAGGAGCAGTTTGATAGCCATCGACGGTGCTGCCTCCGGTCGGTGGCTGCTGCTTCCTATTCTCTCTCCTCTCAAACTCTTTGTCAGTTGTTGTCGGTGGTTTCGGGTGGTCGCCGAAGTCTCTGGTGGTCGTCAGTAGGGCGGGTGGTCAATCGTGGCTACTTCACCACTGCCACTGCCACCGCCACTTTCTCTCTCTCTCTCTCTCCCTCTCTCCCCCCTCTTTAAAAATATGTTGATTTAGGTTTTTTAAGTAAATGTTTCATTATTTATAATTTGAACCCCCAAAATTCATTTTTTATGTTTTGACCCTTGAAAAATCTTTTAAAATTTGTTTTTTCATCCTACAAATATTCGATACGCACCTGATCCTTTTTGTCATGAAATTCTTGTGTAATATTTGCATACGCATATATGTTTACTTTAGCTCCTTTAGAATTATAAGTTGAAAGAATTATGAGTAGATTGTGTTACGTTACTGCTTTACGATGTAAACGAAAAGTTTAAAGAATGCTAAAATCTAGCGACGATACTGTAACACAATCCATTCATTGTTCTTTAATCTTACAGTTCAGAGGAACTAAAGCAAACATATATATATATATATATATATATATATACCTATACAAATATTCCATAACAATTGCATGACCATCTAATCAAGACTGCAATTTTAAATGTGTATGAGACGGAAAAAATATTCTACTGGATATCATATTCGTATCTTAATAAATTGATAATTTCTGAAACAATGATTTATGAAGAAGATAAGAATGAACAATGATTTTTGAAACAATGATTTATCATGACTAAGTTACTTGAAACTGTTACAAATAAAGTATTAAAAATTTCTTACCAACAATTATACTTTTAACAAAAGTAGATTTTTTAACATCTTTTTTTGTTTCTTGAAATGTGGTATGTATTGATACACTTTTTGTAACTTTCTAAAATATTTTATTAACTTACTCGAGCTTGACTCGGGATTTTGAGCTATAATATCTACTAATTGAGGTGAGAAATGCAATGATAGCTCATGACACTTCATTGCATTGTGTTTTTAATAAAATAAGAGTTATAAAAACTAATGTAAAACATATTAATGTTGCTAAAGATTTCCAAACATTATTTTTAATAGGGTCCTTAATTTTTGCAATTAATTAAATCAGCAAATATAGTAAGCATTTAAATAATAAGCCTTATGCAATTCGAAAATCAACTCGAAACATTCAAAATTCTCTAACCGATATAGTAACCTATTATGACTTCATTTGAATATTATATATCAAAAAAGCTCTCTAACATGAAATATTAACATGTAAAGCAAAAAATTACTTAAGAGATTTAATAAGAAAAATTAGGTATTATCTCAAATCATATTTAAGTTTTTTGTAAATTCTAATATGAATTTAATTGATTAATATATTAGTTGAAAATTTTGGTCAATAATTTCCTTAGTCTAAGGTTTTGTACTATCCTATTTAGTCGCATTGGTTAAATATAGAAATACCATAATATGTAGATTCTATATGAGATATATTAAAAAATAGTGTAAATTTAAAATCTAAATTATGTGAGCATATCTTAAATTCAACTAATTTTATGTTGGAAAAGTTTTGGACTAATTTTTTTCTATGATATTTTTAATATGAGTAATTAAACTCTTAAATATTCTAAATTCAGCATTAGCAATATACCATGTATGATTTTATGTTAACTTTTTAATTTTGAATAGAATTGCATATAAAATCTAAAAAGATATTAGTTATGTTGTGATGAATATAGACTAAAACTTAGATTGAAAATCTTATTATATCTGAAGACAAATCTTACTTAATAAGCATGTTTATTTTATACTTTGTGATTTTTTTTATTAAATTTTGTTTAATAATTTCCTTACTACGAGGTTTTGAACTATCCTATATAGTCATGTTAGTTAAACTTTTTTACCTCATACACTGATTACTATTTTCTCTGTATACTTTGTTGGTGGATTACACTTGCTTCTAAAATGCCACATCATCCTTAATTAATCATGTTAACAACTTTTATAAATCACATGCTATAAACATATATATGGACCAAAACTTTCTCTATTAACGTTATGGGCAACACGTTCAAAGGTACAAATTATCTTTAAAGGATACTTAGAAAATAATAAAAATGTATTGTGCAATAGCAAATTGATATCAATATGCTCTCTGCATATTTTTATCAGTAGAATTTACTTTTTATTTTTTGTGTACTGAATAAACTTTTAATTTTTGTTCATCTATATAATTACCAAATCAGAATTAACAATATGTACAAGGACATTGTTTACTGATATTTCACTAAAAGAGTTAATTTATTTTGTTACAAGAAAGTTCAAGCACAAAATTAAAGTAACTATCTTTCATGAAATAATCATAAAATTACAACATTGTGCAATATATTTTACTATGCATTTCAAAGCTACTAAAATAAATTATTGTTAATAAACCATCCCGTGCTTGGCACGGGATTCTGGGCTAGTTTCTGAATAATATTGCAGGAAGAAGAATAGTGAAGGCAGCTGAGAACAACACTCTGCAGGTTATTTCTTCGATCAGAGTTGTGTTCTTATAGTTCACTGTAACCTTTACCTCACCACAACATCTACCTTCCTCAGTAACTGAAAACCTTCCGCAACACTCCCTGCACTTTACCGCACCACAATATAAGAGAAAAATCAAGGACACGACCAGCTTACACAAGACTGTCACTTACCATGACCAGCAACCACCTGGTGATTTGTTATTGCATATACCCCGGTTATGCATGTAGGCACCAGCTTACACCAAAGTGGATCAACAAGCAGGCCAAAGTATCTCAATTGCTGCCAACCAAAATTCGAAATGAAAACAGGAATAGAAAGACAAAAGAAACTCAATATTGTCATAATCTTCTTTTATTCTGAAGTCTAGCAAAAAATCTGTTAACTATGCCCGAATGCAACTGCTCCTGCGGTTTACCCATCACGAAAACAGAAGATTTCAAGTAGGCGAACTGACAGGTAATGCGATATGTACGCGCGTGATTGTTGTGATATTGTCGTTCAGTCCGACCTTGATCTTCTTGGTTTAATGAGACCTAACCTGTTTCGGATCCAAATCTCACCAAACCAAAAACTCTGGATATCTTAACCAAAATTTCTCTTTATTGTACACTATCGGTGAGTTGATAAAATTACACTACCACCTACGACAATGCTTTATGAAAAATTTTTACATTACATTAAACCAAGATGTTATCAGAAACTTGCTATTATAGCTGACTGCTGGGGGGCTAAACATTGTGGAAAGAAGTCCAGCAAACCTTCATTGATTAAATTATCCAGCCTATTAAGATAAGGAAGGAGAGCGGTAGTTCGCTTGGTGATGCTTAGGAGGGGCTATCAACGATGATTATGCTTGCCCAGCAGCGTGTTGTCAACCAAAATCATAACTATGCAACAAAGCACCAAGATCAGGTTTAAAAGCATCAAGACCGGATTAGTGGAAGTATGCTAGAAAGAGGCAAATCGATTCAAATAAATTACTACACTTAATACTGTGGCTGCTCTTAGGCTCAATTGATAAATCAAACAACGTAGAAAGCGATACACCAAAATCACCTCAACAAATATCCACTTCTGCCGTGAAGGACTGATAATGCATATGTGGTTGTATAAGCATCTTGTAGAAGATCGACGTTGGCTTAGCTTGACATTTATAGCAAACGCATGGTAAGACTAGAAAGATTAAACAAAGGTTCTCTTGATCTTCTTTTAGTAGCATATACTGGAAAAATCTTAAGCTCACCAACCACCTCCCCCTGTTCCATTACGTGAAAATGCACTTGCCATCTCTTGCATTTTTAAGCATTTTAGCAATAAAACTTTTGACGTTTGTGTCCATATATAGACTCCCCCATCCTTGAACTGTGTGCAGTTTACCCATCATATACCAGCGTTCTTGTACATGGAAAACAATATCAGTCGTTCGGGGCAAGAAGCGGATATAGTTGGAATGCAAACTTACACATGATTACTTGCGACAAGAAACAGTATGATGTAGAATTGATGGTATGTGTTTTCTCTATCCTTTTCTCTTTGTTTTCTTCAACCTTTTTATTCTTAAAAAGTATAGTTCTAATTGTTATAATTCTTGCGGCTTTAGGTACTATACGGTGTTATGGTAACAAATTCGTAGTTTATGAGTCATGAACTGTGATTTCCAAAATTAAGAAAGAACTTACAGAGGGTGCCGATAAATAGGAAACAAGAATTCTGAGAAGGCTTCTTGCCGAGCTCGGTGAGTGAGGTTTGTTTGGGACCTTTGGAGTGGAGAAATTTAGACTCCATTCAGGCACCAGCACAAGTTGATAACAACGATTACAAGACTGCACAGGCACAGGAGATACACCTATGGCTGCAACATCCATTTCAGTAAGCAAAGCTACTCCTATTTGGCAAATTCTTTCTTTCTCTTGTTCCAATATTGTTAGTCCTTGCTTGTTTCTACTGTGCTGTTTCATGAGCATAAAAGAATGAACTTCAAGCTTCTGTCATGGTTTTAGAAGTTTGTTCAAACTTCTAGTTTGATCTGTTATTAAGTTCAGGGTTTGAAATTGTCTGACTAGTTGTCATATTCCCTTTTTGAAATTGTCTGATCTGTTATTAAGTTCAGGGTTTGAATGTTACCACTTCCTCTGGGCGTGAGTTTGAAACTTCTTAATTCATTGCATCGGTATAACTAGGCCGGACCTGTAGAGAAATTCTGATTGTCATTACATTTGAGACGGATAGGACTCCATCCTTGATGGTTTCAGTTAATAGGACAGTAGCGAGATTACTGTCCTATTCCATTAGCTTTTAGGACGACATTGTGATGTATTAATTATTTTAGACCGAAGGGGCAACATTTTCTAATTTCGTGAGTGAGGCCTATTTTTTTCCTTCTTTCTATTTCATTTTTTAACAGGAGAAGTCTGAAAATCGGCAAAATATTGCCACCTAAAAAATTGATCATTTTGTTCCCACTTCCCATCATCGCCCTCCCCTCTAGTTCAGCGTCGGCCTCTGCACCGTTTAGCACCAGGTAAACATCGATCCCTTATCGTATTCTCTCTCCTCTACCCCTTCCCGCATCCTCTTTGTACTTGCCGATTCAAATCTAGCAGAGGTTAGGGTTTCGGTGGTGGGTGGCGGCGGGTGTAGTGAAATAGGTTACTGTTGCTGGGTGGAGTGTGTGCAGATGAAACAACAAGCTTGCCCATGTCATGTAGATTTCTCGCCATGAAGAAACCTCAGGAATTGACCCTACCAGAATTGCACCGGCACCAGACTGTGTACATTAACTAGATATGCCCCATTAAGCATAACTTTCTTGGAAACAGGTGAACACAAAAAGGTATTACTGTGGGTATAACTCCTAAAATGTTGCTGAAATTACACTCTTTGATCATTGAAATATACCAGCGATCAGTAGAGGTTTTTTCATTTTCAAATATCTGCATGGTCCCGATGACCTTACGAACTTCACTTATTTAAAGGAACCTACTCATATGGTGATAAAGCCTGAGAGAAACAGCAGCAAAGTTATCGAGACAAACTGCAGAACAAAATGAAGAGCAAACAAGCTGTGAAGATGGACCAACAAGCCAGCTGAAGGGAGAGCGGTAATGCTTCAGACTTCGATGACAGCAAACAAGAAGGCAGTGGAAGCAAAGAAAACTCCAACGTGTTCCAACACTTTTGATAGAAATGGAAACGTCAGAGCGACATGCTTCGCGACAACAGGGGAGGCAAAGGCCAGTGAAATGGAGAGAGAAACCATGTTTAAGGTTGAGGGGAAGCGGGTTCGAGTTTGGATGTGAAGTTGAGCCATTCCAACTGCAGTGCCGAGTTGCGGGGAAGCGGGTTCGAGTGTGGATGCGAATTTCAAGTTTGGTACACGTTACGCACGCAGAATTTTGCCTTTTGGACTTTGTTTTTAGCCAAAAAAACTTTTTCCGGCTTAAATTCTTATTTGCCTAAGACCTTCTGCCTTAGGTGAACTCCGAATTTGCCTTTGTTTTTTCTTTTTTATCTTCGATGAACATTGCACAAAGCCACATTTTGTCTTTGATGAACATCGCACAAAGTTGTTTATATTTATCTCAATGCATGGAAATGGTACCAGTTTTATTATAATTGAGATCAGACAAAAGCATGTACTAATGACACAATGATACAATGAGATCGTTGGAAGGTTCTATAAGGTCATTGACAATTTTTTCCGTGGACATCTCTGGCTAATGTCATATATCGAGACAAAAGCATGTACTAATGACACAATGATACAATGAGATCGTTGGAAGGTTCTATAAGGTCATTGACAATTTTTTCCGTGGACATCTCTGGCTAATGTCATATATCGAGAAGGAGCAGATTTTCCACATAATTAAGGTCGTCTTCCTGTGAATAACCAGTGGCAAGCCGCGTAAAGTGCATAAAGCAAATATGTTTAACAGGGTTTAATCACAATGACAAGAGAGGATGCGTGCCAGAACTAAGAGCGGTTAAACCCTAAGGAATCGATGAAGTGGCAAAGACTCTTGAGGAGTAATTTCAAGGTCTTGAGTTCGAATTTTCAACAAGTCAACAGTGATAGCGGACATGCACGAAGGCAGTGCCAGCAAAGGAAACCGGCGTGCTCCAGCACTCTTGATAAAAATGGGCATTTTTACCGCAACTAGCTAAACGGGCATTTTCGGCAAGAAAATGTTCAAAATTCAACTCCGAAACAAGCTGGATGACATAGAGACATTTGCTATAAACTCGATGATTAATGACTTTGTGATTATAAATAACTCAATTTTTTTTATATCTTTTCTGTCCTTCCAATTATACTTCCCTGATCCGCTCACAACCCACTACAAGAAAAAGGGTCTTTAGCGACCGCGCCTGGCAGTCGCTAAAGACCCTTACGCGGTCACTAAAGGGTTTTACTGACCGTGTAAGGGCGGTCGCTAACGCGATCGCTATAGCCCAGGTCGCTAAATTTTAGCGACCGCATTTTAAGTTCGGTCGCTAACTTTAGCGACCGCGTTGACTATATTTAGCGACAACTCTCAGCGGTCGCTAAATATTTATTAATTTAACAATTATGTTTTTTAATTATTTTTTATTAAATTATATTTATATTTAGCGACCGCGACCGGCGGTCGCTAACTAATTTAATTTTTTAAATTATTTATTATTATTTTTTTTAAAAAAATAATAAAAAATTTAGCGACCGCGTTGTTTAATTTAGCGACCGTATATTGCGATCGCAAAACCTGGATTTGCAAAAAAAAATATTCAGGTCAGATAACCTGTCCAAAACCTGTCGCAAAACTAATATCAATTCACATCCAATCCAATCCAATCGATCCAAAAATCGATTTAACCTCTGTTGAAACGCTTTTGAATGAATGCGTTGAAAGTGCGTTGAAAGCTTTCAACGCATTCATTCAAAATCGTTTTACCCCCCTGTCCCGCATTCATTCAGACAGCTGCTCACATTCATCAAAGTATAGATAAACGTTAACATATGCATTAAAATAATAGAATTCATACAGTTAAGTACCGATGATCAATTCAAAACAAGAAAATAACATTCATGGCAGATGAACCTAACCAAACCCCTATCTAAATCACTCGTCGGTAGAACAACCAGCCCCGTCATCATCTTCTTCATTCCTCGATGATGAAGGCACGTTTGATCCAACAACATCTTCATCGCCCCGGGGGTCACTGGCACTAAGATCATCGGTATTGCCCTGCACAAAGCCATACAAATGATTCAACATCATATATCTAATCAAGATCACATATAGAGCACAAAATACAGCAGGATATTGAGAAAATTTGTATTACATGTAGTTTGGGGTCCTTTATAATTACATAACTGTCACCGAGCATCATCCGCATGCGCGCATCAAACATTATATTGAAGCACTCTGCCAACGTCGCAGCCATAGCCGTCGCGTCTGCCCGAGGACCGGTACAACTCGTCTCGCCTGACGATGTTGGTCTATCTGCTAACAATGCTCGAGCAAACTGACGAGGGTGGCCGAGTATACGGTCCTTCCTAGGACCCCCAGTCGCGTCTGACCCACAACGAGATATCGTCCACCGTCTGGCCACCGTCTGGCTGGGAGTTGGCCTGAACTCTCTCTCTAAATAAACTCTGTATAAGAAAACAACAAAAATGTTAGAGAAATTCTATTGGCCACAATCGCAAAAAATGCAATAGGAATACAAAAGTATTGCTTAGTTACGTGCTCACCGCAAACTGCTCGGCGCTCTCAGACACCCACTTCCCATCACTATTCTGGTGTGTACGCTCAAAATGGCGGAGCCTCGTAGGGGGCGTCCTGTAAGGATCCTCCTCTGTCAACCTCAGCTCGTGCACGACAAATGGACGGGAACCAGCACTGTGCTTCATCTTCTTCTCGCTTTGAGTCATCTCCGTGCCTCGCTCACTCAGCTTCGCCCAGTCTGGAGTACTCCAATGCGACACCAGGTGCCCCCACATGGTTCTAGAGAAGTACTCGGGATTGTGGTCTCTGGTCATAGATATATCTGTCGTACCCGCCCGAGTTAGCGCCCACCTCCTCGCATTCAGCATCCATTTCTTGTAGTTCTCGGCACAATGCCACTCCCATGCCTGCCTCCCGAGTTCTCGCTCTCCGTCCGACTCAAATTTGAAATAGTCCTGAACATAATTCAACACAATTGAAAAACACAGTTAGCAAGAAAAATTTAGCGATAATGTACTTCTAAAACCGCAAAAGTAAAGCACATAAAAAATACTGCGCTCCTTACCAAAAACTTCCCCCAAACAAGCTCTTTGTCTGATTCCGTCCACGACCCCCACGTCGCATAAGGCTGTGGGAGGTGAGCCTTGATAATAGGACCGATCTTGGTCCTAACACAATCCTCAACAAAACTAATTACAAGAAATCACAAAGATACATCAATCCCAATATAAGTTCATATTACAATAGAATTGAGCTTTGCAAATTAAAAACATACTAATTGTTTCGGACATGAGCAGTAACCCTCTGCTCCGGGGTGGCTGGAAGAGGTATTCCGCGGGTAATACCTCGCGGTACAGATGAACTAGACGCTGCAGATGATGAAAAAGGAAATTATTATATTTATATATATTGCAAGTAATTGCTTTCAATCCAACACAAAACTAATATCGTCTCACCATGTTCTAAAGCAACTGATGACGATGACGGCTGCTCAGTAGTAGTCGCATCACCAATCCTAGGGAGGGGGGCTGACTGTGCCGAAGCAGCTCCGCGACGGCCACCTCCACGACCTCGGGGTGCACTGGATCTCGACATATCTACAATGATATCCCTTGAATATCTAATCACTATCACATTGCATGTAAACTCAACTCAATGCTCATTCATTCCTAGGAAGGATCACAAGCACATAGATTCTTTTTATAGGTGATAGTTATTGTGAACCAAGTGAATTGACTATCTCACTTCTTTTGCCAATGAACAAGTTTGAAATATCATGCAATGATGATCTCAACAGGAGAAAAAGAGGCAAGTTGTACATTCTAGTTCCCTTCATAGGAGTAAGAAATGCAATATAAGAAGCCAGTGAACTGTACTTAAGTCATAGGCACAAATCATACGCCATTTAACTTCATGCCAACTATTGGAGTGGATGGAGCTAATTTGCAACTGTCCAACAATTAGTTGTCCTCATACCTTTCGCAACTGGTACCATTTTATTCTAGAGGAGTTACAACTCACAAAGTGGACCTCATGCAGACATCCTGGCATCACCAAACACTTATGACAGCTAGGATATGAATAACCTGCAAATAATAAGCACTTGGTTTTCTTCCTAACATCAGACTCTTTGACATGATAAGTTCAGAAACTAATTGGCCCAAAAAGCTTTTTCTGAGTGTAGTCTTGTGTCAAAATTCAGAGAACTACTAGCTACCTATACAAGGGGAAAAAAATCAGAAAAGACAATTTGTTACTTTTTCCTCTTAGAAATTTATGAGAACCCAATCACGACAGATCGAAAAACATATTACCCGCCAATTAAGCGCTCTAACCACTTGCTTGCAGAAAACAACACAGAATTACGGGGAAAAAAAACACGAATGAAAAGGTAATTGCAAACCATACATCACAAAGTCAGTAGAAAGACAGAAACCCATGCTTGTTCAGGATTCTACAGTTACGCATTAAATCATAACCCATGCTTGTTCAGAATTCTACTTGTAATTAGACGAAAGGGACATGGGTTCAAGCTTTGCCTTATTTCCACGGTTCAAGAAAGAACAGCAATAAGGATGCCTAACCAATGATATAATGTTAATGAGTACCCTAGTTATGCATGACAAATTCTGAAGTATCAAACTCAAAACATGAAAGTAAGACTAATATTATGACAAAAATGAAAGAATTGATCATCAAAAGAATTAAACATAAATCCAAGACAAACCCACATCAAATTTTACGTGATCAAAATTTCTAAGCAAAATCTAACAAGTGCACGAGTTCATAAACAACAGAGGCAACTGCTGTATTGGTTTTCACTAGATCTTGAAACAACAAGACCAGAATCTAATTCAGTTAGAGAAAAAGTTGCATCAGGAGTACTACCACCTACTCCAGGCTGAAGAAGCCTTCTATTACCAAAAAGTAATTTTAGCACCAGGGTTCTGTCTGTGCACGTCTATGCTTCTTTCATGAAATCAGTGAAAGCCTTTGATTTCTATGGTACGGTATGCTTCTTGAGATTGTTCTCTACCAACATTTTCATTTTAGCATCGTACTATACAATCCCAATTCGTCAAATTAAGATGTTCGCAGCATCCCTCTACAAGAAGTAAAGTAGAATTAACATACCAATGAATCAGAGACCTCCACATGTTGCTTGAGTTTTTTACATCGGGTAGAGAAGGTTAGTAGCAGCTTAGGGCGGCATGTTCGAGGCAAGGCTGGCAGCAGCGACGACGTGGGCTTCTTGGACAGGTGGCCTTGGTCGACGGTGGTTGGTTGTCGCGATGGTGGCGGCAAGATGTGTACGGTGGTTGGTGGCCGCTAGAAAGGGGGGAGAGAAGGGATAAGGGAATTTCGGGGAAGTGAGGGGAAAAATTAGGGCAAAGTCAAAAAGAAAGGAGGTGGACTATTTCTAAACCATTAGCGACCGCATAAGGCGGTCGCAAATGTCAGTCGCTAAAATAAGTTTTTGTTGACTTTTAGAATGTGTAGATATTTAGCGACCGCAAAAAATGCAGTCGCTAAACTATAATTTAGCGACCGCGTATTGCTGCGGTCGCAAAATGCGGTCGCTAAAGCCTCTGATTCTTGTAATGACCCCTCTCATGGTCCCGACAGTCAAAAGTGAGTCAGTTAAGCCTATCTTTTTAATTATAGCCTCTCCTGTTTTCAATCTGGATTTGCATTCGTGTGTATTCAGATTTTGTACTTTGGAAAACCATTAGCTAGCATGTTGAAAAGTGATTCCGAAGTTTGTGTGATGACTGCTCAAATGAAGCAAGCAACAGAGACCTGTTAGGAAACTTCGTGTTGCTTATATACCAGTGGTGTCTGATAAATGCAGCATTGCGCCCCTTTTGTGAAAAGCAGTCTCCTATAGGCACAGAAGATAGCTATGCAAAAGGATTCAGCAGAGTTAGGACCACCATCCTGCATCCCGGTTGATGTCGAGCGGCAGCCTGCACCGTCGTCACCAGGCTCCCAGCCTGTGAAGGAGGAGCTTCCTGAAGATCCTCCTAGTTCCAGGCAGAAGTTCGACTTGACGGTGCTGATCATAGCATTTTGCCTCAGCACAGCAGGCGTGATAGCTCAACTCTCCGTACAAAGTCCTACCCGCCTGCCAACAACATTACACCTGGTTTCTCTCAGCATTGTACTCGCTTTTGGTGCCATCCTCGTTGCCACGTATGCCTCTTCCAAGTTCCCTTCACTGTCTAGAGCGCTGGAACATGTCGGCGCCTTCTTTGCCACCACTGCATTCATGTTTGCCGTAACTTTATCTGCACCCCTCTGCCTCAAGTTGTTTTATTGGTTCATATTTGCTGCTTGTTTGCTCTTCATTTGCTACTGCAAATGTCCCGATAGCTTTCTCCGCTTGAAGAATATATACTGGCCTTAATTCCTAGCTATTTGCAGACTCTTTCTCTCACCGCTACTGTGTAGAGTGAAGTCCTTACGAGCCCTTAGATTTGTTCGTCTGTGAAATGTCATTCTCCATTTTGCTTAAGAAAACGCAAGACGTACAGGAAAGAAAAATGCTAGGCTAAAAGTTGTTCGATCTACTGTGTTTAGCTCACATCAAGAAGCAGATGATGATGAAGTCCAAAGGAGGATAAAGGAGGGAGGTTGTTGTCCGTACTCGACTTGAACTAGCAAAGAAGTTGTACCTTGCTGATTATCCTTGTACTTACCACTTCAGTTATTATAGAAAGAAAAAAAAAACAGAAAAGGAAAGGACAAAAAGAAAATTCTGTGGAGCATATACTATATACGTAACCAGCCTGAGCAGGATCCTGATTTACTTGAATTGCATCCTATACAAGTTCTTAGATTTCTTTTCATTTTATTGTACTTTTTTGATGTTTTACTTCTTTTTTGCAAATAAAATGACCAAATTTAACTGGATGTGTGATGTGAAAGAAAATATTATGCGATCCCAGCCGGGGGCCTGCAGGGTTGAAGCACTACATTAGGGGAGGCGACCATACATTGTGAAGTCTTTCAACAAATCAATTTCTTTTATTCAAGACCAAAATGCACTTTCCAAAGGCAAAGCCAAGTCATACAAGATATTACTCGGGGAAATCTGTTATTTCAGTTTCAAATCATCTTCTTAATTTTATGAAGTAAAACTAATATTAGGCAAAAAATTGGATAACACAAATCTAATCTATTATATTTTTTTATTATCCAAATCTAATTATATATATGTGTGTGTGTGTGTGAAAGCTGAAGCTGAGAGAATGTAACATTCTCTTTCCTACTTGACATGCCTCTTTTTATGTCATTTGCCATTCAACCAATTAAATAAGTTTTACTTTTCTCTCTCTTTTACGTCAGCATATTCCATTTAAAAATAGATCTCTCTCTGTCAATTATAAATTTATATCTCATTTAAATCTTAAAACTTTCATATATTTTATACAAGTCTCTTATGTTTTCACAATCTAACAAAATTAATCTTCCTCCTTTTACTTTATTATAAGTCATATATAAAACATATATGTATATACATATAATTATCTCTCATATTATATTTTCTCTTAAGTTGCAAAACTTTTGATACTGTTCTAGGTGAGTTTTAATAATAAAACCTCAACACGTGAATTTTTAATATTGTTACTAAAAATAGTGAAAAAATTCATAAAAAGGTAAAAATAGCATTATTTGTTATTATCATTTGATATATAAATATGAACTTTAAATTAATTGTTATGGGTTCCGTGTGCGACGCACGAGATTAATAGTAGTTAAAGTTGATGAAAGAAGCTTCTAATAAATGTAGCCTTTTAGTTGTTAGTAAATTTGAATTTCAAGTGGAGGAATACGGTCTTCACAGCGTGAATCTTCTGATGAAGACATTTTAACCTGAGAGTTTAGGATTTTAGTGGGGTACGATGTAGGACATGTAGACAACAGGCTTCCATCACATTCAAGAGGCAAATGAGGACAATGTGGACCCTTACTTTAAGAAGGATACGTATGTAAAGGCTTATGTTAGAATTCTAATACCCAAGTCTTGGGCTACTGTGCAAACACTAATTAGTAAAATATTTTGATTTTGAATTAATTAATTAATGAGCTTTAAAGAATAGTTTGGAAGTTCTTTTATCGAAGGAATTAATTATTTGATATAATAATTCTCAGAGGCCTGGAAGAGAGCGGAAACGAAAAGTTAAAAGTTGAGTACGAATTGTCCTGATAAGAGATTTTACAAACATAGGCCACAAAAGAATACTTATTTAAGTTAACAAATAAACATGTAATACCAATCTAAACAACTCAATCAATGTTCAGAAATGAACAGCAAAAGTGACTAAAAGATGGTAAAATAACTTATAAGTCGAATATTAAATAGAATTTATCGAATCTTGTCGGTATCACATACACAATTGCTTATTACTACGTATCACAAATTAGGGTTATGCCATGTAAAGTATTGTAGTTGGCATATCACATGTAAGTCAGAATTTTCAGAAGCGGCTTTCAAATAAAATATCACCCCCATTTTTTTTAATTTGATAAACATATAAATTTTGATTCGAGATACAAAAATAGTCATTATAAACTTAAACTAAAGAGGTCAAAAATCTGAATACAACAAAATAAAAATCAACTCATGCAGGACGTCAGATGAGCAAGATATCATCAAGAAAATTTTAAGTGAAAATTAAACACACAAAAATCAAAGCAAAATGGACAAATGCTAAAAGTGACATGCCCCGTAAAATCAAAGGGCATGCCAGAAGATCAAAATAGCATTTGATCTTCTATAGGTATCCAAATCCCACTTTCAAAATAGCATTTGATCTTCTAGAGGTTGTACACAGCAGGGGTGCTGTGTACAACCTCTAGTCTATGTTCCCCCCCCCCCCCCCCCCTCTTCATATTAAAATAGCATCCTGCTATAGGTATCCAAATCCCACTTTCTTCTGCGGCATGTCACTTTCATCCTTCACCATTTGATCTTCTGGGCCATGTCACTTTCATCCTTGCTCTCTCTTCCCCCTCTCTCACATATTGAACACAGAAAGCGACATGCCCCAGAAAATCAGAAGGTGCCCAAGAAGAATTGACCCCCAGAAAATCAAAAGGTGCCCAAGAAGAATTGACATGCCCCAGAAAATCAAAAGGTGACCAAGAAGAAAGTGACATGCCCCAGAAAATCAAGAGGTGAAGGATGTAAGTGATAAGCAGCAACCACGTCAAAATAGGTATGACCAACTAGAGAAAGTAACATGCTGCAAAAGAGTGGAAAGTTTGTTGTTGAAAAGACGAAACTTTTGAGCCATGCCAAAATTGGCATGACCAACCAGAGAATTGAGACATGCCGGGGATGACTAAGAAAAAGAGCGATATGGCAAAGGTACTGGCACTCAATTAATTATACGTTAAGGAAAAAGAGTGCATGATAATTGTTACATCAAACTAGCGATTTAACGTAAAATATCTTTCTTATCTTAAATCGAAATCTAATCCCGTTATACACTTAATAATATCGAATATCACCAAAAGGGTTTCCAAACAAGTTTTTGAAGGTTCATTAATCTTAAGTCAAAACACTTTTATATATGGTATTTAGACAAGTAGTCTAAAGAAAAACTGTGGTACTACATAAATAAATGGTCCTGACCAATAGTTCAGGACCATGCAATAGTTACTCGCAAATACATGATGTAGGAGTTGTTTGGATTTTCGTTGCGTTTTGAGATTAAAGCGTGTGCTCTAATGTACGCATTACCCGACGTCATCCTTAAGCCGTAGAAAGTAAAGTGGGATCAAGAACATAAAAGAGTGAAATGTTCAATAAAATTGCTGAGGAATTAGGAAGATACATTTCAACAAGACTATGACACCTAGACATATATCAAAATTATACCCCGCAAAGAAACAAAATAATAGCTGGATCATGATGCAGCGTAGCATCACTCGGTGGGGGGAGTGTCATTTCACCAAAATTTTATCACAAATTATGACTCGGCATGTCGAGGGCCTACAAGGTTGAAACACTACATTATGGGAGGCGACCATACATTGTGAAGTCTTTGAACAAATCATTTTCTTTTATTCAAGACTAAAATGTACTTTCCAAAACCAAAGCCAGGTCATACCAACATGTTACTCGGTAAAATCTGTTATTTCAGATTCAAATCATCTTCTTAATTTTATGAACTAAAACTAATATTAGGCAAAATGTTGGGTAACACAAATTTAATCTAATATATATATATATATATATATATATATATATATATATATATATATATATATATATATGATGCCAAGAAAAGTGGGTTCGTGCCTACATGGAGGTGCCACAAAGGCTGCAGTCCGCGTCAACTTCCAAGTATACAACGTGAGAGACAGCAAGGGAGGAGTAAGGGTTGAGAGTAGGGCTTCCCGAACAGGCCTTGAGGAGTGACAGTGCTGCGGAGACGAGGCAGAGACGAACATGGCCGACAGTCGACAGTCCAAGTCAAGGTTCGAGTCGGGGTCCAATGTTACGGTCCAAAGTTATGTTTCTCTCACTAAAATCCAAGAGCTCTCAAATTCTAGAGTGAGAAAGTGATTTTTGTAAGAATGAGCCAAAAGTCCTTTTTTGAGTTGTAAAGTTCACTATTTATAGGAAACAGTGTGCTTATGTCTTAAAATGCCACATGTCATCCCCTGGGAATGACACGTCACTGGGGGGGTCCCAAAGTACCGGTTCTCCGTTGGATTGCTAGTTCCCAAATTCGTGTTGCCTGCCTCGCACAGCGTCGCTCTACCTGTCTGAGAAGACTGACCACACTATGACGACATGATCAGAGTAAGCCCGTTGCTCCAGCCACCGATCCAAGCCCTTACTGAATCCCACGAAGTGCGTCAAGAGACGCCCGAAGAACCTGACAGCAGTGAGGTTGCCCTTGGCCCCTGTAGCCAACTGTCAGGCGGACTAGGCATCATGCCCTCCAAGGACATGCTCATGTCCCAGAGTGACCCGGGGTCATTGCCCTGGTGGTATCGACGATCAATGGTAACATGAGGGGACATGCTCGCAACTCAGTGCTCGGGGTCCGTGGCAAGGGGTCCTTATGCCGGAGCCCCCGTAACTGTGACGACGATGGCTTCGAGGTTGTGAGCCCACCCTGCTGTTGATTATGCTGGCGATGGCTTCAAGATTGTGAGCCCATCCCGTAGTTGATTGTGCCGGCGATGGCTTTGTGGTAACGAGCCCATCCCCTGGCGGCGATGACTTTATGATAACGAGTCCATCCCGCTGTGAAGGGTCCTCATGCCGGAGCACTACGAATAGAGCCCCTCGTGATTGTGATGGCGATGGCTTTGTGGTAACGAGCCCATCCCGTGGCGGCGATGACTTTAAGGTAACGAGTCCATCCCGTTGCGAGGGGTCCTCATGCCCGAGCACTACGAACGGAGCCCCCCGTGGTTATGACGGCGATGGCTTTGTGGTAACGAGCCCATCCCGTGACGGCGATGACTTTGTGGTAACGAGTTCATCCCCCTGCAAGGGGTCCTCGTGCCCGAGCACTACGAACGGAGCCCCCCATGCTTATGACGGCGATGGCTTTGTGGTAACGAGCCCATCCCTTGGCGGCAATGACTTTGTGGTAACGAGTTCATCCCGCTGCGAGGGGTCCTCGTGCCGGAGCACTACGAACGGAGCCACCTGTGATTGTGATGGCGATGGCTTTGTGGTAACGAGCCCATCCCGTGGTGGCGATGACTTTGTGGTAACGAGTCCATCCCGCTGTGAGGGGTCCTCGTGCCGAAGCACTACGAACGGAGCCCCCCGTGATTGTGACTGCGATGGCTTTGTGGTAACGAGCCCATCCCGTGGAGGCGACGACTTTGTGGTAACGAGTCCATCCCGCTACGAGGGGTCCTCGTACTGGAGCACTACGAACGGAGCCCCCTGGAATACTGCACACTCTAGAGAGTGGGTCGAAACATGTTCCACGTCCATGGCGGGGGCACATGGTGTGGTGCCTGAAGGCCTGTATCATGATAATGGTGCACGGGCGCGGCGACGAACGTCGCAGAGCAATACTTGGTGCCGGGGGCACGTATGATGAGAATGGCGCACGGGTGCGGCGACGAACGTTGTGGAGCAATACTTGGTGCCGGGGGCACGCATGATGAGAATGACGCATGGTCGCTGCGACGAACTTCGTGGAGCAATACTTGGTGTCAGGGGCACGCATGGTGAGAATGGCGCATGGGCGCGGCGACGAACGTCGCGGAGCAATACTTGGTGCCGGGGGCACGCATGGTGAGAATGGCGCACGGGTGCGGCGACGAACGTCGTGGAGCAATACTTGGTGCCGGGGGCACGCATGATGAGAATGATGGACGGTCGCTGCGATGAACTTCGTGGAGTAATACTTGGTGTCGGGGGCACGCATGGTGAGAATGGCGCATGGGCGCGGCGACGAACGTTGCGGAGCAATACTTGGTGCCGGGGGCACGCATGGTGAGAATGGCGCAAGGGTGTGGCCATGAACGTTGCGGAGCAATATTTGGTGCCAGGGGCACGCATGGTGAGAATGGTGCACAGGCGAGGCGACAGTGCATGGGCACGCGTCGGGTGTCCCTGGGACAAGGCGTGAGTTGAGTGTGCCTGTTATACCAAAATAATGAGTGCAATATGTAGTGACGATAAAGTTGAGGATGGTGACACGGGGTTTGTCAGCGACGGGTCATTTAACGGTACCGCGTGACTTTGAGCGACAGACGTCACGAGAGTGACGCACGGTTGCGGACATCGGATGACGGATGTCACGAGGTTGTTGTGTATGCGTTAGTAAGCTTTATGCCCGCACAAAACATGGTTTGGAACAATGCGCGCAAAAAGGGGCAAAGCCGGGAGTTTTGGGGGAAGGCCAAGGCCAAACCCCTGGGGAGGCCGAGGCCGACCCTAGGGGTGGCCAAGGCCAAGGCCACCTTTCTCCTTTTGGTGAACTTCTGGCATGCCGACGGTTGGTGTTTTGATAGGCAACGACGAATCTGGAAGTTATGTTGCAACGAGCATGTCGACATGAATCATATCCACTTGACGGACAATGTGCCAAAGTCACATATGAAGCGTATGAGACGGACAAAGCACAAAAAAGGACCCTACGCGAAAAGTGAACCAACGGGGGGGAAGGCCAAGGCCAACCCCCCATGGAGGCCGAGGCCGACCCCATGGGGTTGGCCAAGGCCGACCCCATGGGGTTGGCCAAGGCCTTTGTCCTTGACCTCGTCCCCTCGATTGCGCCTTCGGTCGATGTTTTTGATGAAAAGGTGCTTGGATGATCTTGGCACGATGGTTGCGCTCTCGTGAGTTAGGTTAACGCAAAATAAATTGTGCCTAAATTGCACGTGAAGCGAGGAGAAAAACATGTGTCTTGGGCGTGTGCGCGTTGACCGGTTCGATACACTGAAAATTAGACCGTTTACTATGTTGACGTGTCTGCGCAGAGCGGGACCCCCAGCGGGTCATTGGGTCTGACCAGAATAGGTTGGGAACAATATATATATATATATATATATATATATATATATATATATATATATATATATATATATATATAGGATCGTGATCCATTGCTAGCGCTAGCACTGTTGCTAGCGCTGTTTTCCCGTCCGCTACATAATGTAGCGGACGATAACTTACCGTCCGCTACATTATATAGCGGACGGTGCTAGCGCTGCTAGCGCTAGCAACGGATCACGATCCATATATATATATATATATATATATATATATATATATATATATATATAATCCTCTTTCTAAGCACATGCAACGGTAAAGGTTGTTCTACTGTGTTTTGTTCACATCAAGAAGCAGATGATGATGAAGACCAAGGTAGAATATTGAAGGAGGGAGGTTGATGTCCGTACTCCCATCTTTCACCGAGACAGACTCGCTAGCAAACTAGTTTGATGTTCTTTAGCTGTTGTGCAAATTTGTAACTTGATTGTCGTCCTTGTACTTGCGACTTCAGTTGCATTAGGAAACAGATAGAAAGGAAAAAAGATAATTTTGTGGAGCATATACCATATATGTAACCGGCCTGAGCAGGATATTGATCTACTTGAATTGCTATAAGAGTTCTTAGATTTCTTCTCATTTTACTCAATTTTCTCGATAAGTTAATTCTTTTTTTGCATCTAAAATGAGCAATCTAACTGGGGAAAATCCAGAACGTCTATTATTCCCGATTGCGAACATCAAAGCAATTCTACAGCTGTACTAACATCTCACTATAATTCGTGCTATTATTGGCCTGGAAGGGAGAGGAAATGAAAAGTTAAAGACATCTTACAAACAGAGAGCCAAGAATGAATATTTATTTTAGTTAATAAATAAGAATTTACATAACTCAATCAATATTCATAAACGAATGACAAAAGTGAGCAAAGGAGGGTTAAATAACCGGTAAGCCAAATATAAAATTGAATTTATTAAAATTTGTGGATATCACAAACACAATTGTTCATTATTAAATATCACAAATTATCATTATCTCATGTCGAATATCGTAGTTGGCGCATCAAATGTATGTTAGAATTGTCAGAAGCGGCTTTCAAAATAAAATATAACCTCACTTGTGTAATTTGATAAATATGAATATTCATTCGAAATTCAAAAATAGTTATCATAGACGGAAACTGTAGATAATAAAAATCTCAATACAACGAAATTGAAATCAACTGGAGATCATATTAGTGAGATATGATGAAGTAATATTTATTTAAGTGAAAAGTGAAGACAAAAAAATTAACGCAAAAGGGACAAATGCTAAAAGTGACATGCTCCTGCAAATCAAAGGGGAAGGGTGTAAGTGACACGCCTCAGAAAATCAAGGCAATGATGAAAGTGACATTGGAGGCCAGATGAGTGAGATATGATGAAGAAATATTTGAGTGAAATTTGAAGACACAAAAATTAAAGCCAAAGCGCAAATGTTAAAAGTGACATGCTCCGTTCTAGTAATTTCATAAATATATACATATCGAATTGAGATTCAAAAATAGTCGCTATAAACTCAAACTAAAGAGAATAAAATTCTTAATACTGCAAAATAGAAATCACTCATGCATCATCAAGAAAAATTTAGGAATAATTAAAGACACAAAAATAAATGCAAACAAATGCTAAAAGTGACATGCCCCAGAAAATGCCTCAGGAAATCAAAGGGGAAGGATGAAAATGACAAGAATCGACCATGTCAAAATAGGCATGACTCACTAGAGAAAGTTACATGCTGCAAACACTACAAGAAAATATATTTTCAGCGACGGATTTTTACTGACGGAAGATAATCCGTCGGTAAAACGAATTTAACCGACGGATTATGCCGTCGGTAAAAGTCTGTCGCTAAAAACTTATTACCGACGAAGTAACCGTCAGCAAAAGTTTTTGCTGACAATGTTTTTGCGGCGGTCTTTTAGCAACGGAATTACCGTCCCTAAAACTTTTTTAAAATTTTTTTTTAAGGGTTTTATAAAATTGTTTAGCGACAAAATTGTGTCGTTGCTACAACTTCCGTCGGTAAATGTCATGATTTACCGACGGACCTCGATTAAAACATCCAGATCTGCTTCTTTCTCTTTTCCTGTTTCTCTCTCTGAAAATCTCCCACCGTTGTTCTGAGCTCTGCCGACCAACCTCCACGGTGACCCACCTCCAGCCATCCCCCTCCAGGGCGACCCCTCAACTGCTGCAAGTTAAAAGCCTCCACTGCACTGGCCCCACGTGAAAATCCCTCCACTGCTGCCACGTGAAAAGCACGGTACCGCCCTCCACTGCCACCGGCTATTGTGCCTTTTCATATGGGTAAGTTCCCAACGTGACACCCAAATTATTTTTTCTACCCTAGAAATTATTCGAATGGATTCAAAATTATGGGATTTTGATTAGAATTTGTTTCATAATTTGTAGCTCAATTTTGCATTGAACCTGTATAATTCTTCCAAATTTATCCGTTTAGTCTAATTTTTTTTGCTAGGATTTTGCTATACATATGTGTATATACACTACAGATAAGTCTTGGGTATATAACCCGAGTGGTATTAGCTTGGAGCCTTACCTTAGTAAAGTCTATAGGTGATTAAAAAGTGCATAAATAGTAAGTTGAGGCAACAACACCTTTTTTGGCAAGAATGCTTGCATATCTATTAATCTTGGAGCTGCGTTCTGATAGGGTTCCAAGACCAGCCCTTAGTTCCTCAACCTGCTTGCATGTAAAGATCAGTTTCTGTGTGGCAATTAAATTGCATATGCATACGCGTCTCTGAACTCCCGAATAACTTATGAGAACCAAACTAAGCTGTCAAAATTTGATTGATTTGTAACCTTAGCATCTTGGCTTGAAGAATATTCATCCCCCTGAATAGGTAGAGAGCGCCATCTTTGAAACATGGTGGCTGTCAATCTAGAGAAGAAAATTCAGATCAGAGACATTTTATGAAACCAATTGAAAAGTACCAAAATGCTTTACTACTATGAATGTATATATATACTTGGTTTCTTACATTTATGCAGTTCCTTATATATTTGCTATCCAGTTTATCCTAGCAGCACCTCATATCTACCAAGCAAGGCCATGTATTAGCTTCACATTGACTAATCATGTTGTTTGGTCAACTTAGATAATTAGTATCTCAAAGTGAAACAAATAGTGGGCACTAAGCATATTTCAGAATTACTCCTTGCTAGCTTAACACATATCGATCATCTCTTCATCCTCAGCTTCTTTTTAAAAAGAGAGCTTCAATTAACTTGCACTGTAAAAACTTCTTCATTCCCTGTCTCCCCCAAGATTTCCTTATCCTATGTACCCTCTCCTGGGCTCTCTCCGACTTGGAGAACCCTCTATACATGAAAAAGATACTTTGAACATCATAGGAATTTTAGAATGCGCCCATATAAGCTTCTTTTAAGTACGCACACCTAAAAGACCTTATATCTGGTGCTCGTACTCCTCCTGTTGATCAACTTGTGAAAATTTCTCGTTTTCTTATTTCCTTTACATTACATACATGTGCGCGTGTTAGTAGATGTCTGATATTATGTTTGCACAGCAAAATGGATCACCTAAACTTAGGAAAGAAAATGGATCATTAAAAACTAATCTTTGTATGAGGGTTGATTTACCACTCCCTGTTTTTTTCACGACACCAACTTTTTTCAGCAATTATGCATTTGTATACACTTCACCGAATTTATACATGGCCAAAAATAGTTAGTAAACCACAAAGTTACTAACTGGTCTTTATGGCAAGCAAGAAAGATGATATCATATTTACTAACCGCCATCACCTAAAAATGCTTTTCCATGAGCCTAAGATCACTATAAATATTTTAACATGAGCTTAAGATTACTATAAATACACTATAAATACTATAAAATCTATATCAGTTGTCTTAATAAGTAAAAATCATATCTCTAATACACTCGTTAATGTGTGTGAACCCCAGGGAGTGGGTGACATGGCAAAATCCTTGAGGAATAACTTCAGAATCTCGAGTTCGAATTCTCATACCAACGAATTACATACAAATTGTAAATCTAATTATTTTAAAATAAATAAAACAATAATATGTGTGGATATAGTTAAAAAAAAGTATGAATTTAACCGCTCCCATATCCATAAGGTATGATCATCAGGATAGAGTGTGTCTCATTAGTGGAAGCTTCCTTGAGAAGCTACATTTTTCCTCTCTAATCTCTAATCCATGTTAAACCATGATTGTCAAAGAAGTAACTTTGAACCCATGACTCTAACCATCCGACTCATGACCTTCCTTTTCACAATTCATTATTATTTTCTTCAATTCCCGTGCATAGCATGGAGTTTTAGAATTTCTATTTGTAACTTTTAGTTAAAAAGTAATTAGTTATCTTTTGAGATAATATTATTAGGTTGTGCTGATTTGCTTATCTGTGCATAGTTATCTATCTACTTTGTAATCGACAATTTTAATTGTTAGACTTCTTTATATCAATTTTCATTCTTTATATAGTTTTGCTAACTGTGCATTGAGCATTTGAAAATTATGAATTGAGATTGTTGACTGTGCATTGAGAATTGAGATTGTTGACGGAGGATGAGACCCAATTGGATTGAGATATCTATTAGATAGCACATACTAGGACACCGCGTCTGATTGACACCGACGCTGATTGGGGGAACTTGTGGACACTTCTCCGAGAGGTGTCCGACACTGTGTCTGTTAATTAAAAATTAAATCATTATCTATAGACACCGCCGAGAGGTGTCGAACACATGTCTGGATGTGTCCGTGAGGTGTCAAGGTGTCGGTAGGTCACGAACACCGCGTGCGAACGACACCGACACCGAAATGTCACATTTTAACTTTATACTTGTGGACAACTCTTCAATAAGATGTGTCTGGCACCTCTTGAAAGGGTGATCGACACGGTGTCCAGCAATTAAAAAATAAATTAATATCTTTGGACACCACTGAGAGGTGTCGAACACGTGTCGGTAGGTATTGGATACGTGTCCAGAGGTGTCAGTAGGTGTCGGACACCATAAATACACCCTATATGAGGGTGTCGGTGCTTTATGCCAATTTTCATTGGTATACAGTTATCAAGTCCAAGAAATTGCCTGTGAAATATGATAGTGAGCTAGACACGTTTCAAGCGGACCAACCACATGTCTTGTTACCTATTGAGGTGAACAACGAGGAGGACGATCTTCCTCTTTTAACAACACTTCATGTAGGAGAAGAAGTCATAGATGATGACGCGGAAGACGTGGAAAGTGTTGAAGATGATGTGACTGAATCTACTAATGAAGAGGATGAACTAGAAGACGAAGAGGACGACGAGTCCCACGAAGAAGAGGATGACGAATCTAGTGATGAAGATGATTCCCAAACTAAAAATGATTGACTTGTAATGTTGTAACATCACAGAAAAAATGTAGTGACATTTTAGAACTTGGTTCATATTGTGTTTTTTTTACTCCGTTCATATATATAGTGCTGATGATGATTTCTGCTAAATTATTATTTTTAATGTGTTAATGTCTTTGCAATTTATCTATACGAAGTCAGATATGGATAGAATACTGGTTATTCGTGGCCGGGGTGGACGCTGAGCTGCCTTATTCCCGGTGGGTCCGACCTCGTCATTGCCCACTGATGACGGGGCACAGATTGCTTGCGTACAGTAGACGGGGCCCCAGCCGTCGCCTCAGCCTGAAGCCGATTCTTCCCATACCCTCGTTGATTCTCCTTCTTCTGTGGGTTCTACCTCAGGTATAGTAGATAACGTTGTCTAGTCAATTTTTGCTGGCCTTATATTTTCCTTATGTTTGAACTGTATTAATGTCGGTATTTTGTAGGATCTCGAAGAGGCCGTGGCCCGACACGTGGGGGACGCATCGACCCCCAGCATAAACAGAGACTTATGCTCACTCAGGAGGGTCAGTAAGTAAAAAAAATCACATCATGCCTTATATATGAATTTTTGGGGTGTTAATTTATATTTGAACTATATTAATTTATTTATTTACTTCTTTGGCAGGATCCTGGAGAATCAGGCGAGGACGAAGATCGGCGTTCTTGTGAAGGGTCGATTCTTCGAGCCACGCATGTACTAGAAGGACTGGGATGCCGATAGAGCGAGTCCCTATAGGAGGAATGGCTGGTACATTGAACTATTTTTTTTCTACAATATTGTTTGTTTAATTAGAATTTAGTATTTAAATTAATTTGTGTTATTAGATGTCTTACAGGAGGGGTTCACGTTTGACTCGCCTAATCAGTAGGCGCTAGGGTGACAGGCCTTCTTTGCTTACATCGGCAATAATTACAGCAGATGGCTCCACGATGCACAGGACCGGGCAAAGAAGATGCTGCCCGAGGGTGCCCTGATGATGGAGATGAAGAGATATCCCCCACATTGGATATCTTCGATTGTATCGGGGCAGATGATTGATCGCTGGGTTGCGGATCCAGGCTGGGATGCCAATAGTAAGAGCGGGGTCGAGAATAGATAGAACAAAGATCTGATGCACACGAGAGGGGGGTCGGTGGCACATGACATCCTCCGACACAAGAATGCGGTCGAGCACCCAGACCAGGAGGAGGATGATGTCGTAGCTCTGACGTATGGTCAGACGCACGTGAGGAAGAAGGACAAGGACGAGGCACATTGGGCGAGCGACTATGTTTCTGATATTGCCCGGCAAATCAATATAAGTTTGAGGCAATTTTTTTAATTTGTTAATTTTTTTTCTTTCTATTCAATGTTTGTTGTGTTAATGCCCTAACATATCTTTAAATCACTGTTTTTGTTGGCCTCGTATGAACAGCTTAGGGGGCCTGAGCAGCAGTCCGGACAGCCATCAGCGTTCACTAGGACTCGATAATCCCTGATGAGCCTCTTCTTGTGCCCTCCCAGCTTGTACCCTCCTCCCGGCTTGTACTCTTCTCCCCTCCCCTAACCGGTTGTGTCTAGTTCCCGACTTGTACATTTTATTTTTTATTATAATAAATATTTTTTAAACTTGATTATATATAGTTGTTTGTGTCTTGGAGATTGTGCATTGTTGTTGAGGGTTAATTTTTTTTATTACAGGTCTGGGCATTAGAAAATTAAAAAAAAATTGACTTTTAACGACGGATTAATTTCATCGCTAAAGAGTGTACTTAATTCTAACATTTTAATGACGGGCTATTCTGTCGCTAAAAATCACATTTAGCGACGGAATAGCCTGTCACTAAAAATTATATTCCGTTGCTAAATATTTACCGATTAAATTATTTTCAGAAAAAGAAAAATAAATTAAAGTACGTAAAATACAATTAGCGACGGATATTCCGTCGCTAATTCATAAATAAATCCGTCGCTGAAAGTTCAATATTAGACGACGAATTTTTAAATTTCGTCACAAAACTTTTAGTTACGGTCTTTTAAACGAGTAACTTTTAGAGACGTTATTTTCGTCGCTAAAACCATTAGCGACGGATTTCAGGATTTTAACGACGGATATTCCCGTCGCCAAAGGTCTTATTCCTTATAGTGAAAATAGCGAAAAGTTTGTTGTTGAAAAAGAAGAAACTTTTGAGCTATGCCAAAATTGGCATGACCAACTAGAGAATTGAGACATGCCGGGGATCAAGAAAACAGTACAAAAAAAAACTCTGACTTTGATTGACTAAGAAGAAGAGCGATACGGCAGAAGTAATGACACTCATCTACACATTAAGGAAAAAGAGTACATGATAATTGTTACATCGAAGTAGCGATTTAGCGTAAAAATATCTTTCTTATCTTAGATCAATCACAACTATATGTTTGAAAATAAAAAAAGAATAATTTAGGTCTAGTTCAAGTCAAAGCATCTTTTAATGCCTAATCTAATCCCGTTAGACACTTAATAATATCGAATAGTAATTTCGTGGCTAAAAGGATTTCGAAACAGGTTTTTGAAGGTTCGTTAATCCACAGTCAAAGCACTTTTCTTACACAGTATTTAGACAAGTAGTGAAAGAGAAAGAGAGAGTTCTAACCAACTCACGGTACTAGAAAAGTAGAAAGGCATACCTTTTAGTCAAAAAAGCTCCATGTCAGATCGACGTCATAAAGTGCAAGAATCTATCTCCGAAAGGAATGCAGTGCAAGCTCCTTCATTGGCGTCAGCTCCCTGAATCTTACCCCTGTAGGGCCTGACATCATCGGCTGTCTCCAATACATTTGAATTTACATTCTCAACAAGAAAACAGGATTTTAGCGACGGGGTAATCTGTCGCTAAAAGTTAAAAATCCGTCTCTAAAAGAATTAGCGACGGATTCATCATCGCTAAATATCCCTCGTATAAAAGCCCGTCACTAATAGTTTAGCGACGGAATTTTTAAATCCGTCGCTAAATATGTCATTTTTACAGACGGATTTATTTTAATTAGCGACGGATATTCCGTCGCGAATTATATTCTTTAGCGACGGATTTATATTTTTGAGACGGAATATTCCGTCGCTAAAAAACTTATTTAGCGACGGAATATTCCGTCGCTAAATAACTGATTGTAGGAATACTTTAGCGACGGAATTAATCCGTCGCCAAAAGTCAATTTTTTTTTTGAATTTTTTTTTATTTTTCAATTACCCAAACCTGTAATACAATTTTCAAATCTCAACAACAACGCGCAATAATCAATACAGAAAGAAATATATATAATCAATTATAAAAAAAATTTATAATAAAAAAAATTCATATATGTACAAGCCGGGAACCGGATATAGCCGGTTAGGAGAGGGGAGAAGAGTACAAGGCGGGCACGGGGGGGGAAGCTAGGAACGGGCACGGGAAGGGGCTCATCAGGGGTTCCCGAGTCCCGGATCTGGATCCTGCTGATCCGGGGCCGGGGCGGCCTGTCCAACAGTGCCCTGCTCCCTGATCATCCGGCACACCACTGTAGCAATGCGCTGGATCTCCTCGTCGTCCAACTGAGGCCGAGGAGCCGGTGTCTGTGGAGGGGCAGCAGGGGGTGAGGACGCTCCTATCACGGCACGAGCAGTCGTGCTAGGCAGGCCGCGTATGCGGCCTTTCGGCCGATTCACGACCTCCGGCGTATCCAGCCATCGCTTCAACCCCCCAGTACTCGCAGCCGTACTAGTGGACGCTGATGGCTGTCCGGACTGCTGCTCGGACCCCCTTAGCTGTTCATACGAGGCCTGCAAAAATAGTGGTTTAACGATATGTTAGGGCATTAATTAACGAAACAGACATTGAGGATAGAAAGAAAAAACATTAACTTAAATAAATTGACTCACATCGATCCGCCGGGCAATATCTGAAATATAGTCGCCCGCCCGGTGCGTCTCGTCCTTGTCCTTCTTCCGCACGTGCGTCTGATTATACGTCAGAGCTACGACCTCATCGTCCTCCAGATCCGGGTGCTCGACCGCGTTCTTGTGTCGGACGATGTCGTGTGGCACCGACCCCCCCGTGTGCGTCGGATCTTTGTTCTGTCTGTTCTCAGTCCCGCTCTTACTCTTGGCGTCCCAACCTGGATCCGCAGCCCACCGATCTATCATCTCCCCCCATACACGGTGAGATATCCAATGTGGGGGATATCTCGCCATGTCCGTCATCGGGGCACCCGCGGGCAGCGCCTTCTTCGCCCGGTCCCGTGCATCGTGGAGCCATCGGCGGTAATTCTTGCCGATGTAGGCAAAGAAAGCCTGCTGCCCCAGTACCTGCTGCTGAGGCGTGTCAAACGTGAACCCCTCCTGTAAGGCATTCAATAACACAAATTAACAACATAAAACAAACTGTAATTTAACATTTACTAACGCTGAAAAAAATACTTCACCGTACCAGCCACTCCTCCCATAGGGCCTCCCTCGCAGCGGCATCCCAGTCCTTCCAGTACAGGCGTGGCTCGAAGAATCGGCCCTTCACAAGAACGCCGATCTTCGTCCTCGCAATATTCTCCAGGATCCTGCCAAAGAAGTAATTAAATTAATTAATACAGTTCAAATATAAATTAACACCCCAAAATTTTAAACATAAGGCATGGGGTGATATTTTTAGTACTTACAGGCCCTCCTGCGTGAGCGTAACTCTCTGTTTACGCTGGGGGTCGATGCGTACCCCGCGTGTCGGACCACGGCCTCGTCGAGATCCTACAAAACACAGACATTAATACAGTTCAAATATAAGGCTAGCGAAAATGTACGAAACACCGTTATCAACTATACCTGAGGTAGAACCCACGGAAGATGGAGAATGCACGCGCGTGTGGGATGAATCTGCGTCGGGCTGGGGCGACGGCTCGAGCTGGGGCTGGGGCGACGGCTGGGGCGACGGCGATGGCTGGGGCGACGGCTGGGGCTGGGCCCCCGATGGCTGTCCGCGATCACTCTGTGCCTCGTCATCAGTAGGCAATGACGAGGTGGGACTAACCGGGGAGGAAGCAGCTCGGCGTCCAGCCCGGCCACGAATAGCCCGTATCCTATCCATATCTGACTTCATATAGATTATATACAAAGACATTAACACGTGAAAAACAATAATTTAGGCATAAATCATCATCGGCACTATATATATATATATATATATATATATATATATATATATATATATATATATATATATATATATATATATATATATATATATATATATATATATATATATATATATATATATAGAACGGATGTGCAAAAACACATCAATAAACACCAAGTTCTAAAATGTTACTACATTTTTCCCGTGATGTTACAACATTACAAGTCAATCATTTTCAGTTTGCGAATCATCTTCATCACTTTCGTCGTCGCCCTCTTCTTCGTGGGACTCGTCGTCCTCTTCATCTTCTAATTCATCCTCTTCATCAGTAGACTCGGTCACATCATCTCCAACACTTTCAACATCTTCCGCGTCATCATCTACGACTTCTTCTCCCACAAGAAGTGTTGTTGGAAGAGGAAGATCGTCCTCCTCGTTGTTGACCTCAACAGGGAACAAGACACGTGGTTGGTCGGCTTGAAAGGAGTCTAGCTCACTGTCATATGTCACGGGCAATTTCTTGGACTTGATAGTTGTATACCAATGAGATTTGGGATTGGCGACGTCCTCCGCGTAAAAGACTTGTACAGCTTGACTAGCAAACACAAAGGGCTCGTCTGATGCAAGTCTTGACTTGACATTGACATCTACAATCCCTTGAGAGCTAACACGGATTCCTCTACTGCATGTGACATCGAACCACGTACACTTGAACATTACCAGGCGGTTTTGGGAACCCAGATATGTTAGCTCAACAATCTCATCTAGCTCTCCGTAAAAATCCATGCAATTCTCGGCATAACAGTCGCCGTTGACCAAGACTCCACTGTTTTGGGTTTGTTTTGTTCGGTCATCATCTTTTACGTTAAACCTAAACCCGTTGATGATATAGCCTCCGTAACAGGATGTTTGTTTGTTAGGGCCTTCGGCTAGTAATTTCAAGCATGAGGCCACTGGTCTATCCATTGACTGAACCTATTGTAGATGACGGTAAAAATTAAGGATAAATCAGTATACTAATTGGCCACAGAACTGTATATAACACATAATATAATTTCGTTAAACAATCTTACACGAATTTTGAACCACTGTACAAATTGTGATTTTCGATGAGATTCAAGTCCAGCGGGATCAGTGATTAAAGATTCCGCATCGAACTCACTGCAAACCAATATAGTTGACTCACTTAACACACACTTTCAATTATGTACAACAATGTAAGTGAATTAAGATTTAACTTACTCAACGAATGCCGAAACTTCATCGCAATTTAGAAGGGCATATATTGTTGCAGCACTGTACTCTTCATCCGTTAGCCATCGAGTATACGTTCGGCCGAACGGACTACCTGACTGCTTGAATATTGACAATTGCCCTTCCAAATTTGTGCTTGATCCGGGGTCATTTCGGCCTAGTTGATTTAACCTTGTACCAACATTAGGCCCGAAATATTGACTACAAAAGTTTACAAGTTCTTCCATTACGTAAGCCTCCGCAATTGAGCCTCAACCCGAGCCTTATTACGGACTTTTTTCTTTAAATGGAACATGAACCTAGAAGTTTAGCGAATCGAGTTAGGTGGAATATCAATGATAACAGATGTCGCATTAAGTGTAAACGAACAACTGTAACAATTTAAGGATTACCTCTCGAAGGGATACATCCACCGATATTGCACGGGTCCACCCATCTTAGCTTCATATGCCAAGTGAACAGGCAGATGCTCCATTGAATCAAAGAACGAAGGTGGGAAGATTTTCTCCAGCTTGCAAATCGTCACCACAATGTTCTTCTCAAGCACTTCCATGTTACTCACCCGGATCGTAGAAGAACATATATCTCGAAAGAAATGAGATAATTCAGTCAAAGTCTCGCAAACAACCCGTGGCAACAGTCCCCGGAAGGCAATAGGAATGAATCTCTCCATGAATACGTGGCAGTCGTGACTCTTCATCCCTTGGAACTTGCATTCCGATACATTGCAACAACGAGATATGTTGGACGCAAACCCATCCGGAAGCTTCAAATTCTTAACCCACTGACAGACCTTCTCCACTTGTTTCTTGTCTAGACAGTAAGGTGCTTTCGGAAGTATGGTCCTCCCACTGACTGTCCGAGGATGCAATTCACGGCGTACACCCAACTGTTGTAGATCCCTTCTCGCTTTAAGGTGATCTTTCGATTTGCCCTTGACATTCATCACTGTGTTGAACACATTATCAAAAACGTTCTTCTCAATATGCATCACATCCATGTTGTTTCGGATAACGAGCGTCCTCCAGTAGGCTAACTCCCAGAAGATACAAAATTT